>VZTF01002098.1:2592205-2847204 GCA_013397755.1 Cnemophilus loriae
GCACATGTGTATATATATATATATATATATATATATATATATACGCACATTTATATATATATATATGTATGTAAACAGAAGTTCTGCGAAGTCATGAGCTATTCCTTACTCCTGTGACATCCTCTCCAGTTACTCTCAGTGTAGCTGTACAGCTGATAATTAACACATCAGCTGCTGCTGATGTGGGGTTGTGTATGTTTGTTTGCTTGGGTTTTTGACAAGGTGTACTTTTTGTTGCATCCACTGGTAGCTTCAGATATGTCCTGCTTTTAGGGAGACTCATGGGACAAAATTATTTCTGTCTTCCTTGCCCAACAGAAATGTCCATGTGGCTATTTCTTCTGTCTTCCTCACCCCTTCATTATTCTATAATTATTTTAACATGTTTATGTTGTGCTTTCAGAGGTTGGGGGTTTTTTTAATAGTGCCCAACAATCATAATTTGTTTTCATGAAGACTTTTAAGAGCATTTACTGGGCAGGTTATGTTGTTCAGTTTTTATTGAACTGGTTAGATCATGACAGTGAAGGTGTTACTATTCCAATGTATTCAATGTAAAAATTACCTTATTTCTGCTTGTTAGTTGTTCTTCAGTTTCCTGCTTGTTCTTTGCCCTCATTCATGTTGCTGCACAGGGCAGGAGGTGCATGGAATGCTGAAATTAGTGGCACCGGAGCAGGTTTGATGTGGACTCTTCCATTAATCAGTGTCTCACTGAGCTCTTAGTTACTGTATTGTATTTCATAATCTGAAAATGCCATCTTTTTTCAAACCTGCCCTGAATGTAATGCAAATTCTTTTCCATCAGTAATATTTTATGTGGCCTAATAGCAATTACTGTTACTATACAAAGATGTGTTGTCACATAAACCATATGGAAAATACACACTGCATGTTTTATCTGAATGTGCTGTATCTTTGCTAATGCTGCTTCCCAGATGATAGTATTTCTGTGCTGTTGAGGATGGAAATATTTTATCAGGTTCCATGCTTGGCTAAAGTAGTGTCCGTAGCAGATAAGCATATCAGATGCCTATATCTGGAGAGTTGGTGCATTTTAAAACCTTTGTCAACACCATGCCAGAGATAATTTTAAATGTATCTGACTCACAAGTTCCCTATTTGAATGGACAAATTCGGCAGGTCTAGGTAGTCCTGAATTGTACTAAATAGACCTATTCAGTCCATTATTCTGTAGCTGAGTTCTTTAAAAGAAGAACAAAAGAACACTTACAGCAAACAGATATGAAATGACTTGCCTGTAACTCAGCTTTGAGCTTTATGGCTCCCACAAAGTCATATGCTTGCAACTTCTATTTTCTATGATGTTAAAATTCATGTTCTCATTGCATATTTATGCATTTAGCAGTTTGGTATGTTGATGGCTTTGTGCAATCAATTTATTAGTGTCTCAGTTTCACTGGATGTCCTTTGTATAAAAGGGACTTTTTCTTTCTTTTCTTAGTAGCTCTGTCATTCTGCATCTTAACCTGACAGCTTCAGATTTTTCCTTGCTCCTCAAGTGGAAAAAATCTATGCCTCCATCTCTGGATCCATTTCATTCACTGCAGTTATGCATCATCTGAGTTGGGAATACCGAAACTGAATCCACTAGTCCAGTTTCAGACATGACAGTGATTATATAATAAACAGGAACAATATTTTCAATATAATTTTATATTCTTTTATGGGTTTTGGAGTGTCATGGAGGAATGAAAATGGGAGAACCACTGCATGCCTGCTAGTGATTGTAGGAAGAATATTACATCATTAAAATTATGATCCAGAAGCCCTGGTCAGTTATGGTGTATAAGAGATGAATCTACATTAGCAGAATAATATGAACAATTGATTTGGATCTTAAAATTGTGCTATTTGATAACAATGGTTTAATATAAGAGCTATAGGCAATTTTAATTAATTTTGAGAGTCTGCTCTCTAGTAGAAGAAAATGTGTAAATATAAAAAGCTGCACAGTATTATTAGAGTTGCCTTGCATAAAGAAATCAAAATGCTTTTAAATTGATGGCAAAAACAGTATATCAATTTGTTTAGTCTCAAAACCCTATTCAAATATATTTCGCATTGAAAGAATCAGAGTTTTATAGAAACACAAATTACAGTCCTGAAAAGTTGATTCAGCACCACTACAAATTACATTCACTTTCATTAGCATTTGAATAAATGCTTCACTTGTGGTGGAAAAGGTTTGTCACGTTGACAAAGCACTCCAAGCCAATTGTGCTTATTAAAAAAGAAGAGGTTCTACTGTTGGTTTGAAAACAGCAGTTTTGTAGAGCTCAATCAGTCAGTAATATTCATTTCTAATCTGCTTTTAACTCAATTGCTTGGATGATTGATTTGGTTTCCTTATTATTTTTTTTTAATACATTTTATGGTAACTTGCTAGAAGATCAGCAGAGCTGCTTCCAGTACTTTCTCCTCAATGTTTTCAGTTTTTCACATCTTGTGAGAAAATGGTGTCACTTGCCCTTGAGTTATGAACATCAAACCAAAGCAGAATTATGGGGCTGTGACTACTCAGCGTTTTTGGGTGGAGGCATATGTTGAAACAGACGCTTCTGTGTACATCTACATCCCGTGTGTCTGTAAAAGCTCCTCTATTTTCCAGATAAATGCCAGCTACCTGCTTGTGATTCTTACACATCACTACTTCGAGGTAATACTGCAGTCTCTTTCTTTTGGTGGGTACAGGTTCTTGTAGATAAGTCACTCTTTATGTCACCTTTTTGTGTTCTGTAAGGATGAGAAAGGAGCAGTATATGAGTTACCAAAACTACAGTCAAATAACAGCTTGTGGCACTTGGAAGACACTGTTTTAAAGGCAGAATCTCTTTCCCTTTTTCATGGTACAGTTCCTAAGCGTGCTGGGAACGGGTGGCATTGCTGCCAATGGAAGGCCCAGAGGCACAGCTTAATGATAGTAAATTTTTATATTTTCCTTGCCTAAAACAGCTAGAGGAAACACAGATGGGAGGGGGAGAAATGAATACTGTAACATTTTTTAAATAAGTTGTTGGATGCCCAAGAATTTCACACACATTAGTTTTTAAACTAATTTAGTTTATAAAAACTTCCCGTGAGAAGCAGAACACACTGATATTTTTTTAAGTTATTGTTGAAAAGTTCCCAAAGAGAAAGGTAATTCTTAAGTACAAACGGCTATATTTATCTACCCATGGGCAAGTTTTTTAAGGCTCTTACAACTTTGCACACAGAGAGTACTGCATTTTAAGGTAAATGCAAACATTTTTCATGCTTATAAAACTTCCTACTGAAGTCCATTCAGAAGTTTCACTGCCCATAGGCAATGGGAATAATAATTCTCTCAGCAGTTTGTAGTTGTTTTGCTTTTTCTTTTTTCAGTGGGGTGTGTAAAATATCTTTTTTTTCTTTATAGACATGCATGTATATATCCAAGTATAAAAAATAAATATAAACATATATATATCTTCAAGTATAAACATATATTTTTTAATATATGCATTGCCAAGATCTCCATACAGTTTTTGTCTTTGCTTTACAGGTAAGACATATTTTGAAATGCCTGTCTGGATAACTGTGTCCTTCAGTTTACACAGCTATATTATACCATTAAAATATATGCAAACCTTTATTCAGAAAAGGTCAAATGAATGCTTCCCAGAAAAAATAGCTTCTAGGTAGTTTCCTCCATTTATTGGTATCAAAAGAACATAGGATTTTCGTTTTTCAGAGAAAAACAAACTTATTAATGCACAAATGGTAAATAAAAAGGAGGGCATAAATCTGTAAACTGCTCTACAGATGTGATGGAAATATTTATTTCTCTCATTCATCATTTCTTACAGTGCCTGTAGCATGCTAGGGGCTTTCAAACACATGAAAAACGCATCTTGTTCATATTAATCTCACTAACTATAAAGGCTTTTGTAGAGTTTCATTTAATCAACTGACATTGCTGTCAAAATTTTGGGGAATGAGAGAATCTGTATTCTGTATGTTATTATCCAGTGTTTTTATGTATGTATTCAGCATGTACATTGTGAGTCCACTCTAGGTTATCTCTGAAAGGCCATGACAACCAGGAGAGATTCCTGAGGGCTGGAGGAAAGAAAATATCACTTCAAGATGAACCACAAGGAAGATCTGAATAAGGTCAGCTTTGCCTTGTTCCCTGGGAGGGTGATAAAGAAAATCCTCCTGGAAACCATTTCTAAGGGGAAATTGGTGATCTGGATTAGTCGTCACGGATAGTGAGGAAATAGCAACTGATCGATGTAGTAGCCTTCCAAAATAGGAAGACGAGATTGCTGAATCAGGGCAGAGCAGTGGATATCATTGGATCTCAGTTGTAATGAGGCTTTTAACACTGTCCTACTGATGAAATCGGGTCTAAACTGGCTGAACTGCTGGTCTCTGGAAGCTGTGATTAGCTCAGCTGGATGCCTGTCACTGAAGTGCCCCAGGGGACAATACTGGGTCCAGTCTTGTTTAGCATCTTCTTCAGTGCCCTGGAAAACAGGGCAAAGTGCAGGTTCAGCAAGCTGACAGATGATGGAGAACTGGGAGTGCAGTGGTGTTTGATAGACAAGATGAGTGTTCTGCCTTTTAGTGGGGGGCTCTGACAGTCTGGAGCACAGAGCTAACAGGAATCTCTCTTGCAAGTGACCTTTTCACATGGTCGTCTCCAGTTTACACCTGCTAGCACCTCTCTTATATGGAATGTAGTTTCACCCAGATAGCTTCGGACTTGGGCTTCAGACATTGAAAAGATACTCCCCCAGGAAACCTGCAAATGAGGAGGGAATCTTGTAAAGGTTACCCAAAGCTTGCCCACTGGGTAGTCTGAGCTGTTCGTTGATGCCTCTGGTATCTACAGCATTATGTGATGTCTGTGGTCTTTTGCTTTTTTGCCTCTTAGTGCTTTCAGAAATATTCAATATTACACATATTTGGAAGGGACAGTTTGGGAGAGGAGATTTAATGGACCACTGCTGCCATCTATCCAGTAGAACCCTTTCCCTGATGTTTGCTTTAAAAATTACCACATTTGTTTACTAATAAAACTTTTATGTTGGATTTCAACAGTATTTTTCCATTTTAAGATTTTCAGTAGAGCATCTCAAGCACTGGTATGTGACTACATGTGATTTGTGCTCCAGCTTTGTTTCAGTCCAAAGCCGGATTAATCTCCTAAAAGAAATTATTCAAGGCATGGTATGAACTTCTGCAATTCAGTACATCTGGGCAAGTTCGTCCCCAGCAGAGCTAAATTAAAAATAAACTGGTTGACTGTGCGTCATGCTGCAAGAAAAGGTTGCATGCAGGCTTCAGAAAGACAAAGTATACATGCCAGCTGGCCTAATAAACCACATTTTGTTTTATATTTTTACTGCTGGGCTTGTGCAAGGAATGATTACATTGCTGTTTTCCAGTTCATCTATTGAGGCTCTGCAGCACTGAGGCTCTGCAGCACTGGAGAATAGTCAGCTTTGATGTGAAAAGAGATCCAGGTAATTGTGAGCTTCAGATGATCACTTACATTTCTAAGGCATCTGAAGAGAATGGTTGATACTTACTTGTAACACTGATGTGCAGGATAGACAACATGTTTTTCTGTTTTATGGCAATAATTCCAGTGGCAGCATTGAGGTTAGAATTCTGTCTTTCTTTTCTGGGACTTCTGTTGCAATAAAGCGTAAAGCAGCCAGGAGTCAGCAATGGAAAAACCTTTTCCTGTGTATTTCAGAAATAATTGCTATAAAATCCCCATTTTTAATAGACTACTCTATTCATATCTTAATTAATTGATTTTTTTTTTTTGTATCTGAACTCATACAAGGGAATTTCTGCAGACTCTGGGTTGTCCTCTGCAGAGGATACACCTTTCTTTTTCTCTGACAGAGCATTCAGAATAGAGATGGAATATTATTGTTTTCTCTAGCACTGATACTGGTAAAATCCTAGTGAATGTGATGGAGATAGCCATGCCATCCTTTGGCTTTGTTTAATTCCAGGTTCAAAAAATGTCCTGTCAAGGGAAACAAAAAATATACTTGCATGATATACACACCTCCAGCACTGGTCATGAGGAAGATGACAGGAAAACGTGTGTGTATCCTCTTTCTTATCACCACCCGTGCAGAAAGGGGGGATGTGCTAATCGTCCCCGGGCAAGCCAGCAAGTAAGCAATCAATGATCAATGTAGCATACACAAATTTTTCTTGCTGTGAATCTGCCCTTGGCATATTCATCAGCCTTTTTTTAAGAAAGGAGGAGAAGGATCATTAAAGCAGGTATAATGAGTATTGGTTTTCAGTATACATGGTTTTCATTCTCTGATTTTTTTCTCCTTGCTGCGTGCTGGGGCTGAGAAGATTCCTTGACAGGGTGCCTGTGATTCATTGCCTGCATTGTTCAGAGTAAACACAGTGGCTTTCCTGAGACAGACAGCCCAGTTTATCTCTGCTGGCAAACTGTAGCAGAGGAATACAATGAAGGAAGTTCTGCCACAGGTGGACTTACTCTCTGAGGATGCAGAGGATGCTTTCACTGCTGTCAGGTGCTTCAGACTCTGCTGCCTTGCAGTCAGCTTTAATTTGTGGTTGAAGTCAGATAAAAATTCCACCAAAGTCAGTAGTATGGGAAATGTGCTGAACTAACACGGTCAGTCATCTGCTTTGAAGGATGTGTGCTTTCTGGCCAACTTATGTTCCTGGTGAGATACTGTTTTGGAGAGTGGCGTGGACATCTGCCTTCAGTGATTTCTGTGAACTCTCTGGGAAAGTGTGTCCCCGTGTTGCCCATGAATGAGTATATCTGCAGCTTCCTGCACTCCTCAAACACCCTTGCCGTGTTACACAAATACAACATCGTCGATCACTCATTGCCCGGGCCATGGGCAGTTGCAGCACCAGAGAAAACATTTGGATGGTGTGTACTAGTTTGAAAGCAAACTAGTGGATGATCCCAAGTCAGAATTACAATTTAATAGGAAAATTAAGGTAAAGGCAATAATACAGAAACACTGACTTAAACTGCAAGCGTCAGGATACGATCTGGCACCCTGTCGGGCAGTCCAATTAAATGGTGGCAGTAGTCCTCTTGGAGTGATGAATGTGATTCTGTCGAAGTGGTGATCCTGTAGTGAAGTCTGATTCTTTTCTGGAGGCCCAGTGGTGAATATGGAGCTCTTCTCTGAGAATCCAGTGGGTAGTACTGATCATGGTGTTCCAAACTTCAGATTATATCCAGGTAGGAATGCTTGGTTCCTCCCCCTGGGTGGAGCATCTCACAATGGGATGATGTAGTTTATGAGTCATGCAGTGAGACTTGATGGCCCATTAGCAGAAGATATCGCCCTGGAGGGAGTTATCAGGGATGAGTCACGGAACAGCTAAAGAACACTGCCCCACCTGGTTTTAACAGTTTGTGAAGATGGTGATAGAATACATACTTTTGGTTACATCTTATATTATAACCTAAGACATGGTGTTTATAATACCTGCCACCTTTAAGGTAGGGAATGATGAAAAGGGCAAAATGCTTCTGGAAATGTCAGCCTGTGTGATGTTAAAATAAGTTGTCTGATGTTATCTTCTAGAAAGAAAAAAACTAAGGATAGCACAGATTTGCTGGGGGAAAAATTCTAATTGCTTTAGAGGAAATTTTTACTCTAATGAAAATAAGGCAAAATATGAATATCAGAAGTGAACAGGGATGGAACTTCTGAGCAAATAATACTGTCAGTGAGCAGAAATATGTGCTTGGACACTTGCAGTTCTGATGTTCTAAATTAGATCATGACTGGATGGCACAACCTCTCCGTAACTCAAGTCTTTTGTGAAATCACTGGTGAAAAAATTATAATGTTAAGGATGAAACAGAAAAGAAATCCACTGTGTCGTTATTACAGATGACTTAAATACATATTTTCAGTGTGCCATCCTCATTGTGTCATGATGAGGTTAATAATTATTGCTGTGATCCATTGCTGTCTGTTGCTTGTGTTCTAGTCTAGCTGATACCTGACATCCTATTTCTGCAAATTTTTACGTTCAATCTGTTCTACTTACCTGCCATTAACTGTACTCTTCTACTCTGTTCTCACGGTTTTATTTTCCCTGGGTGGTTCACAGAAAGAACACAGGAGCTATAGCTAGTTTTTATCTTTTTATTTTTGTGGTTATATTCTTCTGCTCATGCGGACATGACTCAATAGCATCTATATCATACAGAGAGAGAGCAAATAAAGAGATACCCATTGGGATGACCTTTGTAAGGAGAGTTGAAAGTATCATGACAATGTTCAAAAGTAAATAAAGGATGACTTTAAAATAAAAGAGTAGGAGCAAAAGCAAAATGAGGCTGTCCATTGATTTAAGTTCAGAACCATTTCAGAAGAGCTGAAAATGATTGCAAGTCTAGAGACTGTTTAACAAATTTAACCTCAAGCACTTCTATTTATCATTTTTGGCTGGTAGAATTAGCTTCATTTCAGAAGCAATGACAGATAGACTTCTTGATTTATGATATATTTTGCTGAGGCCTGAAATAGCTTCTTAAAACCCTTGTAGCAGAAATGTTTTGTATTGACCTATGGGAGGTTTGATCTCCAACAGAAGGTAAGGCAAATTCCTCATGTAGCCACTAAGTCACATCTTATAAAGGAGATTCATCAATCTTGATGCTCCGTTTATTGGGTTTTTTTAAAGAGATATAATCTTTTGTAGTCATACTGCTGTTAATAAGAAGGAAAAAAAGAGAACCCCAACCAAACAATCAATGATTTTGAAAATGTTTTAAAGCAGCAACTTATTTTCCAAGACTGGTCATTTTGGTCCAAACTTGGATCTATGCTTCTTAGTATGGCTTAGCTCTAGTGTTTAACGATGGCCATTTAAGAATGGCGACAATTACTCAGAAGCTAGACAGTAAAAGAGTTTGGAAGCTGGAATTCTGGGCCTGTCTGGGAAACCTTTATGAACATTGGTCCTTCTGCTGTCCCAAAGATAAACACATATCAGAACTTCAAAAGATTTTTCAACTGAGCTTAATTATTTACACTTCTAATTTTCTTGGATGCATGTAGAAAATTGACCCTGTGCTTAGGGACAGTGTTCAAAAGCATTTTAGCATTTGAGTTTATTTGGTTATCTGTCACTCTCTTTCCCACCTATTCTTTCTCATTGCTTTTATCTATCAAAATGTGTGCTAGATTTGTTTTTCAGCAAAAACAAACAACAAAGGAGGATTTTAGAGACATTGCCCACTCATGTAAGAATGCTATACAGGACATCAAAGAGCATCAGGAATTAACACTTACAGGCACTGGTGAGGACATCAAGAAAACTCTAAATCAGTACCAAAAGGTTGATCAAGGAAAATATGCCCCATTGCTGAGTAGGGCATGTGCTCTGGTGCCATTTGAAACACACTGGGTGGAGATACTCGGTTGCTATTTTGCCTCAGTCTTCAGCAGCAATATCTCCCAGGCCTCTCTCCTTAAAGAGAACGAACCGCTAACAGTGGATGCAGATCAGATGAGATCAGGAATCGCTTGAGATCAATTCATCCAGACCCAGAAGACTGGACAGACTGCATTCAAAAGTTCTGAGACAACTGGCTGGTGTATGTCAAAGTGAGGATACTCTCTCTCATCTTTGACATACTGAATAGAGTGGGGAAGATCCCCAGTGGCTGAAAGAGAGCAAATATTCACCAGCTTCATTTCAAACTAAAAGGACAACTAGAGAAATGACAGACTGATCAGCCTCTCTTTTTTCTCGGCAAAAATCACAGAGCGAGTCACCTTGGAATTCCTTTATGGGCAGAAGATTGGGAAAGTCAGCATGGATTTAACAAAGGTATAGCATATGAGTTCCTTTTAGAATACCATAACTGAATTTGTAGACAAGGAGACAGCAGTAGATGTTTTTACCTTAACTTTAGCAAGGCTTTTGGCATTGCCATCCTCAGTATTTCTGTATCTGTTATGAGTTGACCCTGGTCAGCTGCTAAGCACCAAGTAATCCTTCTTCCCCAGCAGGACTGGAGAGAGAACAGCAAGAGCAACAGTGAAAAAATTCATCAATCAAGATCAACAATTTAACGAGTGAAGGAAAGAAGTGGGTAAACCACCCCCACATCAATGGTGCAAAGGCAATTGCTCATCACATCTCTGAGAAATAGCTGCCTCAGAAAACTGAGTGTGTGGAGAGCAGCTCTGCAGAGGAAGACATAGAGGTCTCGGTAGCTAAATATATCAGTGTGCCCTGGCAGAAAAGAAGGCCCAGCAGTTTCCTGGGTTGCATTATCAGCCAGTAGGTTAAGACCACATCTAGAATATTGTATCCAGTTTTGGCCCCTTAATTCGGGAAAGACAGTGCTAAGGGGACCTAATAGGAACTGTCTCATACTTAAGACTCAGCAAAAAAATAAAAAAATAGCAGGGTGTAGGTGACTTTAGATCCCTATCAACATATTAATACATGGAATTAACTGTGATTTTTCTTTCATTATGAGGAAAATACTTTGCTGAAGGTCGTAGATATGCTACTACCTAAGCCAAGCATTGTTTCTTCACAGAATATCACCTTGTAGGAAATTCCAAACTACCAAGGCAAATTAACTTTGATACTCTAAAGAGTGCCTCCTGAGTGCCATTAGATAGCTACAGACTGTCTGTATCGTGTTTGATATATGCTTGCAGGATTGCACTGAGGCAAAACAACCAGGCGTGAGACCAGCTGTGAGTACAAAAAAACGTGTACCTGCTGCACAAAAGCATTTGAATGTTCAAACTTTAATCTATTTGTCTACATCTAATGCTTCTTTTGTGAGAGACAATAAAAAGTGTTGCTTTGGTTTTCTGAATTCAGTCAGTAAGGATGCACAGCAGGGTGGATAAAACCCATCTTATAAACTAGTAATGTAATTTTCTTTAAGTGAGGAAGCCAACTTGCTTGATTTTTCAATGTTTTGGCTTTAATCTTTGGGAAACAAAAATACAAGGAAAAAATGTGAGGTATGAAATTGAATAAACAACTAATACCTTGTGTTTCACTTCTGAGCTTCTGTTTATCTTTGCATGAAGAGAAGCAACTCTGGGGTGCTGCCCATGCAGCAGGCACTGCTTGAGGCAAGGCTGGTCAGCATCTGGGGTCAGCTCTCCAGTTTGCAGGTAACAAAAAAAAGACTGGATATTCATCTTGTTATTGAAGTAAAATGTCCTCAGATTCTACCCTGGGGAGGTTTTACCTTTGCCTCCAACAGCCTAAAAGCTGTTGATTTTATTACTGCCCCTGAAGGTTGGAATTCGAACCATTCCACTAAGAAAACTGGGAAATATCAACAGTGAAATACCAGATTTTATTTGACCTATTTACTTTTTCTTATTTTGAGAGAAAAAGGAATGAACTAAACAGATTTCCTGACAATGGTAATTCTTTGTTTGGTTGGGGTTTAATGATGGTATAATTCTTACTTCACATCAGTACTTGCCTGTTAACCTTATTAATCCAGGAAGTGCTTGCTCTGGGTCCTAGGTAGCAGGAGCCCATTAGGTATAACCACATAGAAATATATGTGCAAAAATCAAATCTCTGTGTTATAGACTCAGTGAGTTGGTATTAAGTCTTCAGGGAGCAAAAACGTTACTTATTCCATCTTCAGCATGAGAGACTTCAGGAGCTGTACATTGATTTTCTGCCCAGCCTGGCCAAGAGACCTCTGTCAGAGGCAACCATGGTATTGCATAAAATTCTGCATAAAGCTGCCTGGAGTTTCTTCAGTGCTGAACTTGTCTGCCCTGACTTATCTAAGCTGAATACAAGGGTGCAGCCTTTTCAATCTGCAAGATCATCATTTCCAGTGAGATTACTTCAGAGACAGAGGGGGAAATAAGCCAGCCATCAGTCACTGACCTTCATTTAGTAAAAAAAAAAAAACATGGCCACCTCTCCTGGTGAGAACATAAGGGAGAACAAACTTACTCACAATTCCTATTTCCACATTTTGAGTAATAAGGAAGTGTAGTTTGCATCAGATTGTAGTCTGAATCTCCCTCCCTGGTTATGCATGGCTCTTTTGTCTGTCTTCAGTAACATTTGAAGAGCTCTCTACAGGACTGCAGTCTTTTGCAAGCAAAAATGTTAAAATGTTAAATTCCACTAGCTTGTGGAAGAAGTTTCTCAAGAACAGTTTCAGAGTAATAGTTTTTAGTCCTATTTCTTTGCATGGGAAAATCATATGCTTTGTACCTGTGAATAAAAAAAAAAACAAACCAAAAAAAACCAACCTGACAAGACAACCTGACAAAAAAAACCAACACAAATGAAAACACTCAGTTACAATGGTTCCCATTATCTTCTCAGATATGGTTTTGGATAATACAAGAAGAAGCAACAGGTGATGCCAGAATATCTATGGATAGTTTAGAGGGAGCAGTACCTTCTTAAGGAGTACCTATAGTTTGAGTACTGGAAAAGAATATTCTAGATTTAAAATGCATTCTAGTTTTATTACCTTTAAATAGATCAATCTATTTTATTGCAAACTATAATTTTTAAAGTCTCATCTGCCTTCAGATACTTAGTCAACATTGTGCAATTCTGTATGTTTCAGTACTGAGCAGTGAGAAGTTTTACCTGCATGTCTCCTTTTTCTTGAAAGTGACATACTCATTTCCTGGAGATGTAAGAGGTTGGGCTGAGAGCCTGAAGGAAAATTATCCTTAAAACTCAGAAGCATTTACTTAATCCAGGTTGATCAAAATATGACTTGGGAAGTTAGGTGTTCTCAATTATTTACAAAAATAAGGTTTGGAGGTGTTAAGCATAGTTCTTGTAGTAAAGCTTATAAAGCTATTTTCGTTCACATATAGGATAGGAAACAAACATGTTTAATATTTGGAAAAAATAATTTTGAGTTTACTGTGTTTTTCAGACTTTGAGTCAACACTGTTTAAATAAGCATTTTGATCTATTAATGAAATAATGAAAAGTACTTAGTACACTGTTGTAGCATTAGCAACACAAAACTCGAGTTGGTCTGTGTAAAATCTTATGTGCAAAACCTCATAAATTAAGTAATAACATTTCCTATACGTTAATATATAATAGGTGCAACTGAATGGCAGATGAACCCATGCACCTATTATGTTGCAGTGTGATTCTGAAAGCAGTCAAGTTTTGCTAACTGAGCCAAAGCTTCAATCTTTAGAACACCTCTGCTCTCCTCAAATATTCCTCAAGTACTCCACAAAAAGCTGAGAAGCCTCAGACAGCATTGAAATGACTGTCTTCACTTTAGCAGTTCTAGTGTGGAAAAGGGCCTCTTGGACATTCAGTCGTACTATTCTTGTGAAAACAGTAGAGTATGTAATGAATAGTGAATCTCCTGCAAGTTTTTGTTTCACTCAGAGGAGCAGTGAACAAATGCAAGTGTTAAAATTACAAGGCTTCAGCTTGTAAGTCTTAAGTTTGTAATTTCTTCTAGGAGATTTCTGCTACTCAGAATTACTGTTTGAAGACAGTCATAATCACTCCATAATCTCTTAACTAGGGTCCTGGAAGTTGGCAAGAGCTATTGGTAACTGGGTGCTACCTGAATTGGGCACATTTCACAAAACAACTGTGCAAGAAATCTTTGGACACAAACATCTGTAACAAATCTGGTCGCTTGAGTGCTGGCAGCCTGCTGCTTCTTTCATTTCCATGCTAACCATGCATATGATAGCTCATCCAAAACACATATCTCACAATTTTGCATTGTCAGGCTCATAACAATGGGGACTGCATGCTTTCAACTTGTGATATCTTTTTGATTTCTACATACTGCAGAGAAACACCAAAACTGAATAAAATAAATAATAAAATATCCAAGAATGAAAGCTTTTACAGCTGTGGCTTGTGGTGGTCTTATCTTAAGACATCTTCAAAGACAGTTTTTAGGTGATTACCGCAATGAAAATATTACGTGAATATTTATGATATTGATAGCAGACACTAATTCACAGAAATGGATTGTGGGAATTCCCTCTCATCTGTTTACAAAGAATTTACCAGCCATTTCTCTGGATTAAAATTTTGCCATAAGCCTGCTCTTCTGTACTGATCTCAAGTGTCAACTTGCTGCTGTCAGTGATTATCAGCTGCCTTTACTGCTGTTTAGTTTGTTTAGGTTTAGTATTCAGTGTTATCAGCGTACTGAATCGACAAGTCTGATAGATGTGTCTGTGCTTGCTGCTGCCTTAGATAACCACATAGTCCTTATAACTCAAGGGGACCCATAACATATTCTCAGTTAATAACAGGACCAATTCGATGCCATGCTGCCAATTTATCACAGCATAGTCTCTGTTTATTGTTTTCAGTCATTTTGCAAAATCTGCATGAAACAGCCTTTTTGCTTGCAAAGTGACTGGAAATCTTTATGAGATAATAAAGGGGAATTTAAGTTGAATGTTGTTGTTAAGTGGAGATTATTGACCAATGCCTTCGAGCCTGGGATGGAAACTGACACTCGTTCCATTCCCTTCCTGGGATGGAATCCTGACACAGGATTCTTACTTCATCCATCTGGGTGCTCCTTTTCTATCCTGGGAAAGTGTCTTAATTCATACCTACACTGATCCTCCTGACCACAAAAGCTTCTCTGATGGCAAAACAATTGCTCTCGAAATGGAAGTGTTTGTTAGAAAATGCTGGAATAACCACTAAAGTTCACACATACAGATTGGTGTTTTTACTTTGCTCTAGAAGGAGGATGCCTCTCTGAATATCTCAGGCTGCAGCACATGCCTGAAGCCCCTCACTGGGCCAGGCCAGTGGGGCACAGTCCCAAAGTGAACAGGACATGGGTACTTACTGAGGATCTGTGCTGCCAAGTAAGGGAACAGTGGGAAACAGGCATAAGACAGGCTAGTGCCAAGTACCCTGGGCTGTATCCAAAGCAGCGTGGCACCTCTGCTCCACTCTGGTGAGACCCCACCTGCAGTGCTGCACCCAGCTCTGGGGTCCCCAGCACAGGAAGGACTGAGTCCAGAGGAGGACTGAGTCCAGAGGAGGGCCTCAAAGATGATCAGAGGGATGGAATACCTATTCTATGAAGACAGGCTGAAAGAGCTGGGGTTGTTTGGCCTGAAGAAGAGAAGGCTCTTGGGAGACCTCATTCCAGCCTTTCAGTACCTAAAGGGGGCATACAAGAAAGCTGGAGAGGGATTTTTTGCAGGGTAATGTAATAATAGGACAAGGGAGAATGGTTTTAAACTTGAAGAGTGTGGGGTTAGATTAGACACTAGGAAGAAATTCTTCATTGTAAGGGTGGTGAGGCACTGGAACAGTGCCCTGAGATGCTTCAGCCCTGGAAATGTCAAAGGCCTGATGCCTTAGGATTTTAGCTTTTATATTTTTCATGTATTTGTAATCCTGCAATTCTTTAGTGTATAACTCTAAACTCCACATAGAGTGTTAGCTACTGCTTTCCCATTTTGGTCAGACAAAACAATTCCTCTCTAGGCCTGGGAACCAAGGACACCTTACTTTCTCAGGCCCCAAGAAACGTAAACCAAAGTGAGTTGGATGGGAGCAAACTTGGGGTAAAATCACTTAATTACCTGAAGCTGTAATTGGAAGATTAACCCCCAATATGCAAATGGACCAAACTTATAAAGGCATGAAAACTCATGACCCATCGTCCATTTTTTGGGTGTAGCCCCTGGGAGGGGCTTTGTCTACCCGAAGTGTACCTAAAGGCCCTTCAATAAATATAACTGCATTTTATTGCCTTAATTTTGTCTGGCCTCTGTTTTCAGGTAGTCCCATAAAGGCATCAGGTCAAGTTGGATGGAGCTTTGAGCAACCAGGTCTAGTGGAATGTCTCCTTGCCCATGGCAGAGAGGTTGGAATTAGATGATCTTTAAGATCTCTTCAAACCCAAACCATTCTAAGATTTGAATTCTTGATGATTTCCAATTGGACATACTCCTTGAGTACAGGCTAACATCTGCATTTTCTCTCCCTGAGAGAGGTCATGGTTCCTGTGTATAATTTCCCAAATTTTCATTTCCCTGTCTCAGTTGCTGCTGTTTCTTCTGCCTTTATGGAACTTTATATTCAATCAGAACTATGGAATGCTGGTGTGAGAGAAGTTTGCAAGCTAGGGGACAGAGATCTGTTACAGCCCGTTTCTGTAAATCTGTGTGGGCAAGGGAAATACTACTGCGAGGGGAGCATCTCAAGCGCTACAGAGCACTGGTGGAATCTCTGTTGTTGGAGATTTTTGGAATGTGCCTGAACTGGACCTTAAACAACCTGATCTAGCTTTTGAAGTTAGCCTCAAGAGGCTAAGAGATAATGAAGATGTAGAAAGAATATGTATGACTGAGCATATGACTGAGCATATTTCTTATCAGCTGTCATCACTGCTGCAGGGACAGTGGCTGAGGCTGACTAAGACTACCCTGTCAGGGTTTCAACAGTCTATCTCCTCAAGTGAGAAAGTAGGAAGCACTGCTGTTTCCAACAAATAAACGGCCTGCTGTTCTTATCGAGTCTTTTTTATTCTTTTACAGTTGGAGTCCATTTCCATCATGAGTTACATAGAAATATAGTTCACAGTCTTTTTTTGCAGTGTGGTGCACACTAGAATGTTTTTGAAGCTCACCCTTCAGTCTTGAAAATTTTGTATATTTAAATGTGTGCTTTAGTTTTTTCTGTATTTCTTCCAAAGCATAAAGGATTTAGTGAATTCAAAGGATTAACAAATATTGGCAGTCAGGTCTTTGTTTTTTCAGCTTGCATGCTAGGTGTTAGCATTATTCAATTTAAAATGGTTGAGATAATGATCTCTCTCCTTGCAGCATGTTACTTTATCTGGCCCGTACAGCCCACTTTTCTCTCTGTCAAGTTACATGCCATGGGAGTTTTTGATGCTGATAAATACTAAAATTTAAACACTGACTGATTTCTTTGTACTTATTTCAAATTCAGCTTTGAAAAAATATTCTTGGGTTTAACTGTGTAAGTGCAAGTTTTTCATGACATTTTTGTTAGAAGTATGTATTAACCAGAAAAAGATAGGTTCCATGGGCTTTAAAAGGAAATACACATAATCATTTTGAATTGTACTCAAGCTGAACTGTGAAATCAGTTTGATTTTATATTATAAAGAAAATAATATAAATTAGTTTAATTTTATACTATATTTGAATGCAATTCTTTTATATTTATAGCTAAAGTTCAGTAAAATATTTGATTATAGTGAGGCATTTGCTTTACTGTTCAGAAGATATTATTTCACAATATGTTCTACTAGAACCACTCAAAGACTTTTAAACTAGTGGTTCGCTTTCCAACATTACTTTTTTCCACAGTGAAAGTAAGGAAGCATTGGGAATTCCTAGTTGAAAGACCTCCTTCTCTGGAGGTCTCTAGACCAACCTCCTGCTTGGAGCACTCCTACTGCAGTCAGCACTACCTTGGGTTAACTGTGACACTATCCTGCTGTCTCAAAAATCGCTAAGGGTAGAGAAGGACATGTGTCTATACATACATCAGTATGATTTTTCAGTTTCTATTTCCATTTCAAATTAGATTTTATATTTCCATTTCAAATTCTAAAGGTATTACAGTTATACAGAAATAACTAATGTAGGAGAGTGAAGATGGTCTCTAATAAATTGCTTTAATTTTAGAAAGCTTCACAGTTTTGGTGATGGTATTCTAACAAAGTGTTCAGGATCTGTTCTAAATCCTTTTGAAAGCAGCAAGCATCAGGGGAAAAGAGCACATTTAGATGCAGTCAGAGCCGCCTGCTTTAGGATCAGCAGAAATTTTCCATGCAAGTACATTTCTACCACAGAGTGCTGATGCATTGAAGGTGAAACACCCTGTGGAAATGTGTCAACACTAATAAAGCTTTCGAAGAATATTAAATATCTTTCTTCCTTCTTTCGGGCCAGTTTGGCTGCCAGCCTCTTCCTTCCTCAGCACATCACCCATAGGCTGCTGTAATGGAAGACTTCCAGATTCCCTCTGGAACCAAACAGACATGGAGCAGTGTTTCACTTCCATTAGATTTTCTTTTAGTCTCTTGACGTTTCCTCCTCTCTGCTGGACAGATTCGTCCCAGGGTTTGCAGGCAAGCAGCAACTGCTTTCTAGACCAGGCCTTGATCAGAGCTTCTGTGGGCAGATCTACTCTACAACATCTGTGAAATCAACAGAAAGGGGGAAAAGAGCTGCTTTCCTGTATTTTGTGGTGCTCTGCCTCTTCTCAGGCATGGAATAAACACTGTAAAAAATGTGCAAGATGACATGTGGAATGAAACTTGAGTATAGTAAACCAGTCAGGATATAGGTGCTTTTTAGAGCATAATTCTAAGCCTCTGAAACAGGAGAAATTTTTGAATATAAAGAAAAAAGTGTGCTTTTAGGCATGTTATTTAGTTAGCAAACAAGAGATAAACTAATTTATGACAGTCTGTAATATTTCAATGTGTCTACACTACTTACTATATGTGATTTCTTGCCTCTTACCAATGAGAAGAAAGCTTCATGACTGAAGATCTCATTATATGTTATTGAACCTCTATACTTTTAATATTTAAACTTCTCTGCAGTGTCTTGATTTATATGAAGAATTGGTCTTCAAAGTATTGCTTATTCTTAGGGAGCAGTTTTTCTTAATATCTATTACATCCCCTGATTTCCATTTCTTTCTGCAAATATTAAATTTTGTTGCATCCCATTCTTAATATGTACTGGTGTTTTTACTGCATAAGCATACATTTTCTCTACTTAAAGAATCGTATTTGTTGGAGAATAATCAAGTGTTACGATCTCTTGCTGAACTAGAAAACATTAACAGAGAACATGCATGGTGGTTCAGAAATTGCCCCTTTTACTCCACTGCAAAGGGGGAAATAGTAAGTATATTAAACTGATATAAGTGAAGCTTTTGTAATGGATGGGATAAATGGTTTTTTTGGTAGTAAGATGAGAAAGATGCATGGCAACAAATCGTGTGACAGCCTGTTATTAGAATGTAAAAACTTGTGGACTTGTTTCTGGTATTAGGACAATGTGATTTTCTTAGATGAACTTACTCTTGGTACTGTATGTAGAAGTAACTTTCCTGATTTAATCAAAAGCAGGTTTCTTTTAAGTCATTGGACACCTTCTTGACAAATTCCAGTTTGTCCTCAGATCTTCTTTTCACAACAGATTTCTTTGCAAATTTTCATGTCTTATCATCTGAAAAAGTTTACAGGGAAACATCACACAGGAAAGAAGCAGAGACTCTGTGGCTGCAGTTGCAGGCAGAGATGCGGGTTCTTACCAACAGCAAAAGGACTATAATGGCAGTCTGAAGGACTATAATAAGTCTGAAGGTGTTTGAGAGTAGTCAGCATAGATTTATGAAGGGGAAATGGTGTCTGACAGTCTGACACAGTTTGATGACTGGCTTGGCAGGTGAGGGGAGAGCATTAGATGTTGTTTATCTTGAGTTTAGAAAGGCTTTCAACATTGCCTCCTATAACCTCCCTCCTGGACAAGCTGATGAAGTATAGGGTAGATGAGTAGACAGTGATTGAAAAGTAGCTGAACTGCTGGGCTCAGACTGTTGTCAAAAGCAGCACAAAGTCCAGCTGGAGGTCAGGCACTAGTGGTGTGCCCCAGAGGCCAATACTGGGTCTGATCATGCTTAACATCATGAATGACCTGGACGATGGGGCAGTGCACACTCAGCACACTGATTGATAATGCAGAACCAGGGCAGGGAGGTTAGTGATTAGTTAACAAGCTGAATGTCCTGCCTTTCACAGGGAGCCTTACAAGCAGGAGCATGAAGCCAGGAGTCTCATGAAGTTTAGCAAAGGGGAATGCTGAGTCCTGCACATTGGAAGAAATAGTCTCACGAACTTTAACAACAATACAAAGTCTTGAACACCAAGAGGAATAAGCCCATGCACCAGCATAAGCTCAGGGCTGAGTGGCTGGTGAGAAGCTCTGCAGACAAGGACCTGGGAGTCCTGATGGAGACCAAGATGAACTCTAGACAGCAGCGTGCCCATGTCGCACAGGCTGCATTAGGAAAGCTGTTTCACAGAAGCACAGAATATACTGGGTAGGAAGGGACCCACCAGGGTCATCCAGTCCAGCTCCTGGCCCTGCACAGCACCGTCCCCAGGAGTCACACCGTGTGCCTGAGAGCATTGTCCAAATGCTTCTTGAACTCTGTCAGGTTGGTGCTGTGACCACTTCCCTGGGGAGCCTGTTCCAGTACTCATCCACCCTGTGGTGGACACCTACCAACTTGCTTAGTATCCCTTCCAGTCCTGTGTCCAGGTTGTTAATGAAGATGCTGCAGAGCACAAGGTTGAGGATTCAGCCCTGTGGAACCCCACTAGTGACAGGTCACCAAACTGGTGTCACCCAATTCACTATAACCCTTTGTGCCTGGCCCATTTCCAGCAGGTCAAGGAAGGTGATCAGCACGGGTGAGACAGATCAGGTCTGCTGTGCCTGGTTTTGGTCTCCTTGGTGCAAGAAGGGTATGGACAAACTGTGTCATGTCCAGCAAAGGGTCATAAAGCATGTGTTGCAATAACAACAAAATAGTATCTGATTTGCATAATATTTATTTTGTTTGTTTTGTTTGCTTTTATGGACTGTTTTTTTTCATTATTTTGATCTATTTATTTACTTTCTAATTAACTTGCAAAATAAATTTTATTATGTAAAACAATAACATCTCAAGCCAAAGCAAGAGGTATTAGTAGAAACAACTGATTTTGGTTTTAACCTCTGTGCTTTTGAGAGCTGTTTTGGCTGAGATGCATGATATGCCCTCTTTTTTTTTTTTAATTCAAAAAATGATGAAATACTTCAATGTTTTGAAAAGTGGAGGGGGTTGGCTTGCCTTAAGAACAACTGTCACATAATCTGTAAAATCCAAAGCATATGACACCAAATTCGATTTTAGAATGAGCTGTTATTACATCAAGATTGAGCTCATAATAAAATAATAATGAAAGTGGATATTTCATATTTTTGGTATATAGTCTAAGAATAATTTTAAATGATATAAAAATACTGGTTTCCTAGGGTGTCTGTGTTGGAAAAGCATCTGAGGGAAAGACAGGATAGAGTTAGGAAAATGAGAAGTGTAGCAGACTCCTAAATGTATTTTCCATACTAAGCAAATAAACCCCAAGTTTGTTGTGCCCTAAAGCCAGGTGTTAAGCTTTAAGATTTCCCTCGGGTGGCAGCTAAAAAGGAGCAGCAGAGTTTAAAGACACAGGATCCTACAGGCATAGCTCAAGCTTATCAAAAGTGATTCCTTGTACTCCCCCGTCTCACCCCAGGTCAACAAATAAAGTGAATTCTAAGTTAAGTGACCTGCTTCTGGCAATACTCACTGTCTTTGGATCACACTCTACTGAAAATATTTGAATTAAAAGGTCCAAACATAAATGTTTTATAAACTGTGTGAAGAACCTTGTCCTAAAGAAACAACCTGTTTTGTTCACTTGTGATGAATTGCTGCAGACTGGCCCCTTTACAGCTGTATGTTTACACAAAGAATGAAGCAAAATTAAAGTGTCATCAAAGTTCTCTTCATTATGTGCTAGAAGAACCTGACCTGGTATATGTTTGAGTACCCTGCCATGGTACTCAGATTTGCGGTCTGCCGCTTCTTCATGATAATTCTTCATGATACAAAAAAAAGATTAGACCCTTAGTTTTCTGGAAATGACAGCCTCATGATCTCTGAGACTTGTTTTCTTCCCTCTCTGGGTGCCTGTGGACTTGGTTGACTGCTCACTCTAAAGTCTGTGCAAAAATTGCCATTGTTTTGTGGGGATAGTGGGGAGCAGTTGGTGCATGCAATTGTGCTTCCACCCCCATTTACACAAGTACCACTCCTGAATGCAGGGTACGTAGGGAGCCGGAAGGAAAGAAGGGATCTTCTCTGAGACCCCCAGCAAGTCACCACAGAATCAGTACTTGGAAACTGCAGCTCAGCTGTGACATGCCAGCATTTTGAATTCAATTCCTCTCACAGTACACTATTTGTGTCTTCTCAGCTTTCTAGTTTCACACAAGTCATTATGAATTTGGTTTTGAGTGAACTGATACCCCATAGTCAGGCTTCAGGACTGTAAGGGAGACCAAGTAGGTCTGTGTTTGATTATGCCTCATCTAAGTGCTAAAATGTTAGCTGAATTACTTCAGAAGTGTTAGAAGACAGCAAAGGCTCAGAAACGCCTCAAGAGGCTGAGTGTGTGTAAAAGACACAGCAGAGCTCTCTGTCTTCAGCTGTTACTGACTTATTTGTGCAAAACAATGCCTTACACGTTCTTGAATTTCTGAAAAGGTGCTGTTTATCTAGCAATTTCTCTCATAATCAACCGACCAGAAAAGGCCTATGGTTGCTGTCTGAGCCTGTCTCACTTTTTCAAGTTTCTTTCAGTTCTTCACGTCTCCCTCATTTTCCTGGAGAAAATTAAAGCTTGTTATCCTTCACTTCACAGGCACCGTCTCTTCCTTGCTACTTTTTCACATCTGTCCCAGAGGTGATGAAGCGATAGAAGCTTCAAAGCGATAAGAAGATGGAGATCTCAGAATAAAAGTAAAAGCTATTGCAGCATATTTTTGTTTTCAGTACTGTTTATTTAGCCTATAAAGGAAATTCATAAAACTGTATTTACCCATATACCACTTTTTTCAAATAAGATGATCTGTTGGTTGTTGGAGACAATCTAGTTTACCTGGTAGCCTAAGAATTCAAAAACACAAAATCCCTCACATTTAATTTTACATTCAGTTGCCTTTCTTGTTATATATAAATAAATAATTTATTTGAATGATATATGTTTTGGAATAAAGTTCCTACACACAGAGACTTTATCAAAGTACAGCATGTGTATTTGTATTAATAGGATGATTCACTGGCAGGATTTTCCGTCTAGTGCCAGAGTTCTCTATCTTCAGTGATTATTTCTGTCATCACATGCTTTACTTATTTATTTTTTGGCTGACCTTTTGTAAGCATCATCTTTCGTTATTAAGTGTTAGTCAGGAAAATCCTGACTTGTAAACTGCACACTCCTTCAGTACTTACAAGCCATCAACTGTTGATGAAAAACAGAGAAAACCTGAAAGAATTGCCTTGTGAATAAGGCTTTTGTACAGGATTCGGAAAACCTGTTTTAATTTGTGGCTTTGCCACACGTTTCTTATGCGGCCTCTGGAGAATTGTGTAGGCTCAGAATCCAGGCTGTGTAAACATGATAGTGATAATTCCTCCACTTTGTACTTACCTTGCTTTTGCATTACAACCTTTTCAGAAAATGCCATAAGTTTTACTGCATTTGCACAATGTAGAACAGTGGCCCGTGGGCTCCTTTAGGTGCATGGTAACACAAAGGGTTATGTTAGAAGCAACAAATCATCCCTGTTTTTACATCTGTGTTTAATGGAAAACAATAAGTGGGCCTGCCAAGACTTAGCCTGTAGGTATGGCATTAATGTCTCGTAGAGTCATACACACCAGCTATTTCTAATTTCCTGTCATTTATCCAGGGATGGCTCTAAAAATATAAGGAAGACAGTGAAGAAAACTTTTCTTCATCAGACTCAATCACTCATAAATATTGGTGTAATAGATCTGCATCTGAACTGGCAATCCTTTATTAACTCTTCATCGGGGATAACATGCTATCCCTTGGACTAGGACAGTGCTGTAAGCGTGTGGAATGAGTGGAAGGCTGAAATTAATCCCTGGTGCACCAGCTTGGAGTGAGTGCTTAGAAGGTTTACATGCATTTTGTGAAAATTTTGTCCAGTGTCAGAAATGCAAGTTGCAGAAATTATCAGGTTTATTGAGAATTACACAGAATTCCTCCAGGAAGGAAGGGATCTAATATCTATCTGTATTAATTCCATCTGAAGCTTCAAGATGAAACTGAATCACATTCCATATATTTTTTTTTCTTAGTAAACATGAATAAAATTGTATCTCTCCCATGAGAAACACATGGATTTACACTCAAAATGTAATTCCTGACTTCCCAGGAAAAGCTCTCCACATTCAAAGAGGAACTAAACCAAATCATTTTGCCTTCAAGTTACATTGAAATACTTAATTTGGCTCAGAATCCAGCACTGCCAAGAGCTAATTTCCGGGAGAGTAATAAAAAGACTGGACAGTTATACCATCTCCTATACTACCTACTACTGGGTAGAATATCCTGTCCTGACCTCTGTGAAAAGTTAGCACCTGACATGAAGTTAAATCCCTGCATCCTCTGTTTGGATATTCACAAACACTGGTAACGATCACCGGGCTTTTGCCCAGTTTCTCCAGAAGATAAGGCTTCCTGCTGTTCTCCCTGAATCTGAACAAATCTCTATGGCTGTTTGTTAAGCAGATCATTCAAACCACTTTCCTGGAGAAATGTATAACACATACAGGCTAAGAATTGGGGAGTTTCACACACAAATCAATTTTGACAAGAGTAGACCAGAAACAAATGCTCAAGTGAGTTTAATATTGCACTCAGGCAGCCCATGTGGAGAGCTGACAACCACCCACCTGGCTTGGACTGTTGTAAAGTGTCAAAGAATTTTCAAAATTTGGCAGCACTTTGTGCAACTGCAGTCATTGACCAGACAGGGCCTGAGCCCTGGCGGTTCCTGAAGGAGATTCTGCACATGAAGTCATGTTAGAATAAAGGCTGAAGCACTTACAAATCTGATTTAGCAGCTCTTGATGGTGCAATATTCAAGAATTCATGTTGTCATAATTGAAGATCATTAGGGAAGCTGCCATAAAACATTTTCTTTACCTGTTAAGAAAGCTCATGGTGTAGCAAAATGATTTGACTCACATGAGGTTCTACTTTTCAAAGGGTTTTTTTCATTTTTGAGATAACTGGGGTTTTTTTGCCACTTAAGGAGATGGAAAGCAAAAGAGATGCTGAAGTCTGTATAATGTAGCACTTTGTCAAATCATGTGTGGATAGCTTTGGAGTTCCTCTGGTTCTGCCTTTCTGAGGTCCTCTGGAGGAGAAATCTTGACTAGCGAAATCTAAGTTGAGAAATCTTCTGGCATGTGTAGCAGGAGACAGAAAGGGTACTAAGCAAGGAGTGACAAAGCACAAGGGTTTAAGGTGTCAGCCTGAACTTTAGAAGCAGATATTGCATTGGCAGGAGCTGAAGCAGCCCCAGCATCAAAAAGAACACCTGCTGAACCAACATGTGGAGTCATGTTGTACAGTTTATCACTTGTGGTCTTTGGAACAGAGAAAAAAGTTTGCAAGGAAGCTGCAGAAGTAGTACAAATGAAAATAAAGGTTATTAGGTGTTATCCTTTGACAGAAACTTTTTATGCCTATCTAACAGATCTGAAATGTCCATTTCCCTACCTTACACTGTCTTCCGAATTCAGAACAGTTCATTCTAGCTTTAGTCTGTATTTAACCCCATGTTTCTTTGATCTTTATTCTTTTCTGTGTTGTTAAAGTCCTCCTGCTGCTGCTTGATAAGCTGCTTTCCAGTCCTCTTTTTCCAACTCCATCTATCCTTCTTGCCTGCCTGGAGCATTGGCAACCCTGTGTGCTATTCCAGGTATCCCGAGTTTACTGTCTACCATATACTACAATGTCTCCCGTGCTAAGAACCACTCCCCCAATCCCTTCCACTATCCCTCAGCACATCTCGTATGTCTTCCCATCACTCATTTATCCTGCTGTACATGATGCTTGACTGAGGCTTGCAATAGGTAAGATTGTAGGCAGCAGTGAAAACCAAGGCAGCCTGGAGAACAGAAATTGCATTCAAGGTGCACCCCTCTGCGATTCTTTCCTAATCCTATCAATGCTGTCCTCAAGCAGGAGGGTGATGGCTCTGCTGGGAGATGCAGTGGGCTGTGTCAATAACTTGGATGCGCTGGAATCTGAGAGGCTTTCATTGGAAATTATGCACTTCAGAGTACTTGTAAGTGCTATTACTAACAGCCTGTCGCAACTAATTTTGATGAAACGACCCTTTGTTATAGTTGAAAATATTTTAATAAAAATTACAGGGAGAGAAAAAGCATTTGAGACATTTTCCCAGCTATGTGAGTGGATTCTTCTTCCACGTTCCCAGGCCAACTTAATCTCCAGTTCCAAACAATTCAGTTCTTAAAGACAACATTGTGCAGTTTCTGCAGGTAGTCTACTATTTAATGAAAATAAATTTCAAGGCAAAAGAGTTGATATCCTTCAGGCTGCCTTACCTCTAGGACCTGCTAAATTTTCTTTCTGGTCTCTCCAAGACCATGCATAATAAAAATGTCCAGAAGAAGTAGCAGTTGTTTATAGCATATTTGATCCAAGAATAGAATACGTAAATATAAAAAAAGTGTTCGATTTTTATTTTAAGCTTAACTACTTTCATTTTCTTTGCTTTTAGTGGTATGCTGTCTTTTCAAAAGAAAGCAGTCTGGGTGAGAAATAAAAAATAATTTATCAGATGCATATGATAGTAGTAAAACAATTCAACTCAGTCAGTTTATTGTATAAATTATCATGAGCAGAGAGTAGGAGGAAAATATTCATTTCAGATAAATCATCCTCTCAGTAAATAGTTGTTATTTCTTATGTCTAAGAATTTTTCCTATAAAGTTTTACTATAAGGAAGAAGATACAGAATTTTTTTTAAAAAAAAGCTCTTTGTGTGCATGAATAATAGGGAACTACAAGGATTATTTATATTAGACCACAATACAAATTGTATCCAAGGGATTGCAGGGTATAATGGACAGCATCCATTTGTTTGGGATTTTTTTTTCTGTTTGTGTGTAATGTGCCTTCAAAAAGCAAGTAAGTGGATCAGACCCTCCAGTTCAGATTGTCCTTTTTCTTGGAAGTAGCTGAGACTGTTTCTGGAGTGCTCTTGCAGCCCACAGACTGCAGATCGAGGCAAAGAACTGGAGCCTGCATTCCATAGGACACGCTACAGGGAGCAGATAAAACCCAGACCTGATATACGACAGGGAAACCCCAAAGGCTCAAGAGGATTGTGCAGTTTCCTGCAGTCCAGAAAATTCTTGATTACACTGAAAGAAAGACTACAATAGATAGCAGGGAGTGTGGTTTATGAGCTTTTAAATTTTCTAGTTTGCCCATTTTTATAATTTGGGGTGGGGGGAGTGGTTTGCTACCTTTTATTTTCTCTGTTTAGAAAGTAAAGTATTCTACATTCCTAGATAAAAGATAAAACCCGCATTCCTTTCTTTTCCCTTTTTTTTCTTACCTTTTCTTGGTCTCATTTTAAAACATGCCGTTTTTACAAAAGTTCACTGTAAGTGCATTACTGAGATCACTCAAAATTGTAGTTATTACCAAGTACTTTTATAGATGTTAAGAACACTAGCATACAACTATTTCTCTTACCTATTCTTCAAATAGCTCAAATATAAATAGAACACATTCACAAAAAATATAATGAAACATATATAAAGAGCAAAAAAATGTAAATTAATGACCAATGCAGTAAAAAAAAATCAACCAATTTAAAATTCTTGCTGATTTTGCACATTTCAGTCTGCTGAGTTATTACAAGGCACATTCTAATTTTCCAGCTCTAGCTGCCTGATTGATCATGAAGTGTGGATTCTGCAGTCTTTCCAACACATTATAGGTCTCTGGTGTTTTAACTCACTTCATTCCACTATCTGAGCACAGATACAGTAACATAATATTACTGTGAGCATTCTATTGCTCTTACTCAGGCACTGTTAGGATTAATGTCAAACTGCAAGTGGCTTTGCCTCCTGTGTTGGGTTTCTGAACGCGTTCATGTCCAAACTATTCCCAGTCACCAGCCCTGGCAGAAAACATTGATTGTCATTGGCAAGATAGGAAGTCTTCCATTTGTAGTAACCTGCTGTTTAGATGTTAACGGTCAAATGTGCATAGCTTAATAAAGCAGTTGGGAATTTGCAGTCAGGTCCAAACATGCGATCGTTGTATTGGCTGGGATTCTGTATCGGAGACTTTCAAAAGATTCAGACATTTGGCATCAGAGACTTGAGGCTTTCAGCCAACAGTTGGGGTTGTTATTCCAGCTTTCCACACTCTCCTGCACAATTCATTCACTCAGCTGTGCTTGATCCTGCATTTCTTCCTTTCTAAGGGGTCCTCCTGCCTTGCCTCATTGTGTTTTCTCTCATCATTTACTCAGGAGCTCCTTGTTCTTTTTCTCAGTGAAAGGAGGAGTTTTGCATCTTCATTTTTATGTTTGAACGGACTTTTGCTGACCCAGTTGTTGAGTGAAAAATCTGTGAAACAACTGTAACAGCTTAGTGCAACCTGTTGAGGCTTGAATAAGCCCTCTCCTGCCCTGCCTGAAGGCAATGGAAACAGAAAAAAATGAAGTGACCATTTTTCATTATAAAGTTTTATGGTTTAAAAAATTTGTTTGTGGACAAATAATTATTAGGCAACATCTAAGACAGTAATTCCCATCAAGACAGAGAGGTGGAAACAGAGTTTTCTATCGATGCATGAAATCTTTTCAAGAGAACTATTGATAAAAAAAGTTTCTTCTTAGGCATTTTCTGTAAGTGTCCTCTGCTGTCTTCTGGTGAAATTAAGAGTTCTGAAGCACCAAGTTAAAAAGAATTCTGACAAGACCTGTGATAATAGTTACAGAAAAATTGCAGCAAAATCTTATTTTAGGTGTAGAAATAGATATACCTGATAAATATATTTTCTATATTTCTATACTTCTATCTTCTCTAATATATAGGAAATTCCTCAATAAACATTTATATATTTACTATATGACTCTGTGTGACAGAAAAACTCACATCCAAATAAAAAACCACACAAAGTACTCACTTTTTTTTCCACATAAACTACTATTTCCAGAAGCTGGGTATTTCAGAGGACTCCTAGTTAATAAGGGTTTTTAAAATTGGGTCTTTAAGGTTCACTGCTTTTGTTTTCATCCAAAAGAACTGGCTACTGCTGCTGCTGGGAATAAATAATAGCAGTGATGCTGTGTTTGCTCTTTACTCCCTCTCTGTCTTAGCCACGGAAAAGACGTCTTATAATTCACTGGAAGAATGTAAGTTCATTTTTCTTTGCTATACAGCGATGATGAAACTTCTTGAAACAGTAATTCTGGTAGGTCTCTAACTCACAGAAGCTCTTGATTTTGAAAATTTCTCTTTCTCAAAATTTCCATTAGAAATAAATAGGTCAAGAATATGCAGAATTCAACTTAGATAGAGGGCTTTTAAAAAAAACACTTCTTCTTCACCTTCTGCTAAATTCAGAGTGTCTTGAAACTTAATCTTCACTGTCAGCATACAGCAGCTATGTGCATTCACTCATTGTGACTTGTATTTCCCATCTGCTTGGAAACAATTTTCTTTAGATTGTTTCATTTACCCTTTAAAATATATACTATCTTGCATTTAATTGCAGTTAATCCAAGTCCTCCTAACCCTATAGGGTGAGGTTACAGCTCCACTTCACCATTCCAGATCCCTTTCCTTCCTCTTTAGTGAGAGTGTGGTATATGCATGATGCAGGATGCTTCTTCCTTTCTGGCAGTAGTCAATCCTCAGGAAAGTAGGAACTGGCCTTCCAGCAAAATGCCTTTTGCCTGAGAGACAGAAGAACCCCTGTGTTGCCTTGTTTAAGCACATTTCAGACAGCCCTTTCTTGAAAGGGTCCGGCTGGTGCTGCATGAGCTGCGGTTCTGATGCTACTGGCATCTGTTCTTGGGTTACTCAGGTCAGCCCATTTTCCCTCACTCCCCTCTGTGGCCAACAGTATTCGACTGCCCTGTACAAACAGGCTGTAAAGCTGAGCAGATTTAGGGGGCTCTGAGCATGTCTTGTGATCCCAGATGTCACATGCAGAAATCCCTGCTTTAGCTTTTTGTGGAGAAGAGCCAATTTTCATGTGCCTCTGCTTACTCTAAGCACTGGTTTAAAGTCATACTTCAACAGAAAAGATTAGAAGATATATGTCAAATCACTGTAGCAAATCAACATAGTCCTTAAAATCTAGCAGAAGAATTTACTTAATACCGGAGAATTCATGTTTTCCTCACTGAACTGGAGAAGTTAAATCTCTTTGAAAGGCAATATTTCTGAAAGATACATAAGCCTTATTTCCAAAAGCTTGTTGAAAGTCCAAGAAATACCAAGATCATGAGAAACAATAAAAACCTACTTGTCAGAGCAGTGCAAATCCCATCAGCTGCAGCTTGTTTTTTCTGTCATCTTGGATGCAAAGGTCATCAGAAGGCTCGGGAGCCTCCTTTTTCCATAACAATATCACCTGAAGCCTTCTCCAGTGTTGTGTCACGTAGAGTTCGAATGACATGAAGTAATTTTAGCAAGATTCATCAGCAAAATTTAAGCCCTTTGTGCTTTGAAGATCAAAAGACTGTCACAGATTTGATCATTCCCATTTTTCATGTTATCACATTCTCCATTTTCACCTTGTACTTCAAAATGATGCTAAATTCTAGTTTTGATGACTCCAGCTGCAGCATTCGTGATTTTTATTTCATACCTTTCAGTCCTGAGACCTTCAAATCTAACTAACTGCAACCCTTTTATCTGCTCACTAATGACTCTCTGGCTGACATGTTGTTACAATAGACTGAAGCTTGAAACCACCTCTGTGGGTTTTAAAGGTTGATCATTCATATGGGGGTGTATACAAGTTTTGTCTGCAAAATTTGAAAGTGAAATCTTTTCAGGATCTATGTTATCACAAGCCCTTTTCAGATTTTTCATCCGCAGAACTGAACTCAGAAACTTGTCAGCCCATCATGAATTTTGAAATAATAAACAAATACAAATGAGACCATCTGATAAAGCACCCTATTCTCCCCTCCCCACATCCAGCACGTGAACATTGCTATATTAAAACCTGCCATTTCAATCACAGCAGAGGCGCACTGCTGATATGAAGGATCACCTAAATGGAATAAATGTAAACGAACATTTTCAAAGCCAGACGTTAAATGTGCTATGTGTGTGACTGAATCTGGGCCACGTGTGAGACAAATATAAATACCATTAATCAACTTTAGAGTGGATGTTTCCCTTTTCTTCTAAGTTTTTTCCTTCTTTTTAACAGCTAAAATTGCAGGGGGAAAGGGGCAAAAGTAGTCTCATTTGCTGATGAACTATAACACTACAAATTATCAGGGAGAGAGCCCTGGTGTCCGAGCACTCAGAAAAATAACAAGGGCTACTTTTGACAGCAACATAAAACACTACAGTTTTCTCAGTAAATTAACCACAGTATGTGAAATGATGGCTGAAGGCTGCATCCATGGGAGACAAAAATGACGGTTTCCTCCTACCTAGACAACAAAGTTTAGACAAGCATGCAAGTTGCCTGCTGGGTTATTGCTTCACAGCCTGCGTGGGTGGTGCATTGCTTCTCTAGATGAATTAACTCTGTGGTGGTGTAAAAACGGTCATTGACTTGAAACTGCATTTAGCACTTTGAAACTACACATGCCAGCCACACCGAATAAGGGAGTTGTGGATGCTAAGAATGCTAGTCTGTACAGTGATGAATTCCCAGATGCATTAGGGAAGGTTGACACAGTTCTTTGAAGGGCGAAAGACAGGTGAAGATGTAAGCAGCAACATTATCGCACTTCTTGGAATCTGCTTGTTGAACACTGTCTCACAGTGCAGAGGAGGCTACAGCCATGCTGGCTGTATTTTTTCACTGGCAGCTTGGTGGAACCATAGGTCGATGCTGAATGCTTGGGCTGGGCTGCCCAGGCTGTCCTTTCCTCTATAGTGAGCATCTTTGAAAGGAGCTTTGAATTCAAATGGCTTTTTCTGTCTAGTTTTCTCTCAGGCCAATACAGAGACTATATTGAAGGGTGCAAATCCTGACCCCACCTACCTTCTGCCACCTTGGCGTGATACGTGTATTCTCCCCTCCTCCACAGCCTGGATGTCCTTGGTTCTATAGAAGGCTCCCAAAAAGATAGATCTTTTCTACTCTGTCTCCTCTTCTGTCTTCCTGGACGGGAAACATGAGTCTCCCAAGCACAACTGGTCCCAGAGCACAACAGCCCCAGAGGGCACCACACAGCATTGCGCACAGCAGCCTGAAGAAAGAAACCCCTTGTGTCCCTGCAGAAGAAACAACCCAAAGCAACTGTGAGTACAGACATAAATTCCATAATTCACCTGAAATAATAGTGGCCATGTTCCTTCATGAACTGAAATTCAGAGCTTGTGATGTAGTCATTCAGGTACCAGGAAGGTGGATATCAAAATAGTCAAATTGTTATGCTGTTCTGTACCTCTTTTTGCTCTTTCAGAAGTGCTGCATACTAACGAAAGGTTGCTTCTTCAGTATTCTCAAATGATCAAGAAATTTATGTTTTCTTTATCCAGATTAATGACTTAGCAGATTTTGCATTCGTTATTAACTCCATCTACGGTAAAATTAGCATGGAATAGTTGCTAGTAGCTCTTAGACTCACACAGGAAAATGTCTCATGACACACTCACATCCTTACATGTACATGCCAACTACTTACAGCCAATTTAGTTAGAAAACAAATCAAGAAAAGATTAAATAAGGAGAGTCTCTAGTGACATCAAATTCCTGCCCACAAAATATTACTTCCTTAAGTACAGTTTGAAGCCAAATGTAAGCATTTGTAAATGAAGCAGCTAATTAACTGCTCCAGTGGAGGATAATGGGTGGAAGCAGTCAGAGTTTTAAGCAAAACCAGTGTGCTCTCTAGCAAAGTAAACAAAGGCAATGCATTAAGAATGCATTGGTATTTCTAAGCCCATGAGCAGAATATATCTTCGTTTTAAGACAGGAAATACTGGACAATCAAGTCAACGATTTTCAGTAACCACTAACTTTCAAAGAGCCTCCCAGATGTTCTCTCAAGATTCCTTACTGTGAATCAGCTTCTCACCTATTTTTTCTTCCCATTAGTGGCAGTCTGTTTGTTGCAAAGATAATGAAAGCAAGAACATCCTAGAAATCATGTAGTGGTTCTTACCCAGACCTCTGCTAATGAATTCTTGTCTGATTGACTGTTTAGAAGTGTTGAATTAACTTCTCTGCTTGGAGGCTTATATTGACTTAAAATACCTCACAGATCAAATGTGCAACTTCACTTTGATTTGTTTATTACACCCAGCAGTACAGAGTCTAACAGTATGAAAAGGTTTCAACAGCAGCTCTGGTGCAGTGAATTAACAGAATGACTTGCTAGATTACTGTATTTAGTAATGATCACAGCACTGTCAATTTTCATCGTCCTGTGTGAGGAAACTACAGATGTAAACTACAGTATTGTGCAGGTGTTTCTCTCTTGGTCATACAGCAGCCTCCTTATCCTAAGACATACTTCCAAGAAGTTGGACCACATGAACAATGAGTAAACTTTGTGTAGAGCATCTTACAAGGTTTCTCATGTCAAACAGCGCTACATAAAAACTAACGATATCTTCTACAGTTATAGAAACCATCGGGGATGTGTGCAACTGGAAAGAAAAGGATCTGTGTTCTGTGAGTTCCCAGTCAGGGCATTCCTAAATAAGGAGTAGACAGATCAAAGAGGCTGAAAGGCAGAGTAAGAGGTAAAGCATTTTCCCCCATAAAATTCCTGGATAAAGATATTATCAGATTCTCATTGGAAAGAAGGGCTCATCCAAAATTAAGTTAGTTAAATTAATCAACTAAAATCAGTTGAAACACAAGGCTCAGAAGAGAATTTCAGTTGAAGTTCTGTCCCAGAGTTTTCCCCAGGTGGTTTGTAGTGGCATTCTCATAACCCAACAACACCTGATAACTCAAGCCCATTCTTTCTCCATTTAGGAAAGGTATTTAGCAAAACATTTTAAAATCAGATAAAGACTTTTTCCTTCTCTCAAATCCTTGTCTTCTTCAGTGATATATGTGTGTGGTTCTAATACACATCTCATTAAATGGATGAACAGTAAAGAAAAATATTTCCCATCTTGATTCCACATGTGTCGTTTAATGTCATTTGGGACAGAAAATGCCAGAAGATAGTATCTTTACTACGTATGAGATGAAATTCTGTTCAATAAAGCAGTTTTCACTGGGTTAAAAATAGTGTAGTTTTCTCCTATTATGGAGAGCTTTCCAAGTTTTGCAGTGCTACTACTTCAGTGGCTAAAGTTTTCTTGTCTATATTTATTGTCAAAATGAGTAGGAATATGGGGCCCCCAGGAAGGGCCATTTGACTCACTGAGAACATTTTCCTGCTGTCGCAGACAGCCAAACTACTTGATCTTTTTCATATACTGATAGAAATTCGATTTTCAACACCAAGTATGTGTTTTCTCCCTTGTATCACTCAAAAAAGATGTTCCAGAGCTCACTCAAGTAGAATTAAACCTCTAGATTCAAGCACACATTTATTCATTAACAGAGAACCATTTGTTCCTGTGACAAAAACATCCTTTAACTTAAGGATTTTTTTCCTCCCAGAGTTCATGCTTGTGATGATGTATTTATGGACTGTAGTCATATCTCTTCTCACTCTTAGAAGTACTTTAAATTTTGCAAAATCAACAAAAATAAGAAGATAGGCTCTTTAGAAGGGTATGTTGAATTCGGAAGTAATGCCAAGAAAACTTTTGAGACACTTGATACTTTAAAGCACGAAATACTCAAATTGTGGAAAATACAGAACTGTATTTACTCTTATCACTTTCAAATACAAGATATGGTAAAATTACGTACATAGGAAGAAGGTAGTATGGACACTGTTCTGACAGTGAGGTGTGCTGGAGAATGTACTGGCTTTAGGCATGAACTTGAATTATTCGGAAATTTGTTTTATAGAAAGAATAAATATTTGCAGAGATTACCATCCAAACTTCTAGTACTCCTGCCGTGACAAATTCACTGGACAGAGACTCACTGGATGAAAGGGGGGGAAAAGCTCAGTTCTCCAGACCTGATCATCTATTTAAATTTTTCTCTCTGTGCTTTCTGACATTACGTTTCAGAGGTACGTATGAAAAATCACTGTAGAACTATTTTCAGGTGTAATTATCACTAGTACCTAGTGGCTATATAAAACTGTACTTTCAACTAGCTAAATTGTATGGTCTACATTTACAGATACAATATTTGCCAGAAAATAAAAGATCAGTTTAATGCAAATTAGACCCACAAGTAAAATATTTCCAGATACTTTTGTGGACTTCAATAGGCTTTGGATCCCACTTTAAACATTTGTTCTTTTTTAGATCAGCTCTTGTAATGTTTCTGAGTGTCAAGCTGCATTTCTATAAATAGGAGAAGTAGCAATTCTTGATCTTCTAGCATAATGTAAGATAATTTTTATCATTTCATTGGAAACCACCGTTAATTTAAATTTCACCTTTAGAGGTCATGGCTGACAGGTAGAGGAGACCAGAAACTATAGAATTTGCATTTTGTTGGGTAGATTGGATGCTGAAAGTACTAACAAACATGCCTTTTCATAAAGGCTGTTCTAAAAGTGGCAGAGGTGGAGTATTAAATTTCCTGAATGGCTGCAGTTCTGCTTTTCAACAGCAGCTTAGGTACTTTTCAGTTAAATAAGTACTAGTCTCCATCATAAGAGAAGGGTTGAACATATTTTTAAACATCACTTTATTTATATGAAAATCACCATGATTTGTATGTTGTGTGTTATCAGGTTTTCCAAAAGCAATTTGTGTTGGGCTGAATTTGATTAATACCTGTCACAAAACTCATAGTTTTGTTCAGAAGACACTACTGAAAATTCAATTCAAGATATACTATAGTTGGAATTAGGTTTGTCATAGTTTTTATCCTGTACTAATAGGCTGGAACACAAGAAAGGGTAAAGACTTTGCTATTCAGAATCACCAAAATGCATCAAACTGCATTTTTTTTTCTTTTCCTTTAACCAAAACATCAACAACTGAACAACGGGTTATAGATAGCTCTGTTCATCAAGGTAAAATTACCTTGTTTCTGTTGGATTTGGTAACAAAGTTATGTAAAGCACTCACTAATTGCAGGCATTTTTTCTGTCTGATTTAATAAGACAGGAAGTCTGAGCCATAGGAAAACAACAGGGAAAACAGAAAGAGAAGTTCGAAGTGTTGGAAGCCCATTCTCAGCCTTGGCTCCCTTCAAGCCATTGCCACTTCTCATTTTATTTTTCCTAGATAGTGCCAATGGCTTACAGTGGTCAGGCATATTTCATTGAGTCACAGATGTTGTGTGGCTGGAAGGGACCACTGGCAGTGCCTCATCAAATTTCTTGCAGCAGGGCCACGGCCAACACAAGGCCAGGTTAGCCAAGGAGATTTTCCATATCCCACTTACTTTGGGGAATTGTTTATATAGGACTTTATTTTTCTGCACCACTGATCTCCTTACAACATTTAAGATGAAGGTGACGAGTTAGACTATTTTCTACCATCTTAAAAGCACCAGCATCTTAAAACTTGCCAATTTTTCTATGCTTCCTCTATATTTTTCACTCCATTGATTATAATATCACCCACTTTTGGAAGTTTCCAAATGAAAAAAGTGTTCTGAGATTTTCTGGGATGTGTATGGTTCAGTCAGGGTGTTAAATGTAACAAAGTCATCTGCATAATGTGGCGTGTGGGATCATTATAAGAGCACAACATCTGTGATGTGACTGAGCACAACTCAGCTTCTATGATACAAGGCAAAGAACTGTAATGTTGGAACAGAAAAGACTTCCTTAATTGTCAAAATGAATGCAGCTTTTATTTTACCGATAAAAGCATGTTAGGCACATATTAGATATTAATTTTAAAAATCTGGGGTATTTCTTAAAGCATTGCTGCTGCCTTATTGATGTTTCAGTATCAGTAATTCTGTACGATATGTCAGCATTGCTCTGACTTTGGGTTTTATTGGCAAGCTCACAGTACTCTAGTGCCTGTTGAGAAATATCTGTTTTCTTGATTATCTTTCTGCCGTCAACTCTATCATGCCATCCCAATTCTCAGATCTTCTGATGGATGCTACATGTGTAACAGCAACTGTAAATACAATCTAAAAGTCACACTGAAGCTGTGGACAAAATAAATGCATATTCGATCACGTCTGTCAATGTCCAGTATGAATATGTTCAGAGATGAATATGAAGGAAAGGGAGGAATTTGCATCCTGTCAGGTCCCATGGACTTGATGGTATATTTCTGTTTCTCCAAATTTTCTCATGGCTTGGAGGGTTCCGGTATCCCTGAGGACAATCCTAGCCAAAAAATAATAAAGAGATGAAGAAGACATTCTGTACCTCAGTGTTTTCCTTGCCCCTTGTCACCAGGGTTTCTACCCAATTCAACACTAGGGCATTCCTAGCACTTCCCAGTTTTCCTTTTGCTGCTGATATTCCAATGAAAGCCCTAATCATCTGTCCCCAGTCACATCTCCATCTGTTCCAACTGCTCTCTGCTACAAAGGACAACTCAGAATCACAGAATTACAGAATAAAAAAGGTTGGAAAAGAACTTTGAGATCATTCAGTCCAACCTGTGACCTACCATTACCTTATCAGCTAAACCATGACACTGAGTGCCTCATCAAGTCTGTTTTTTAAACACCTACAGGAGCAGTGACTCAACCACCTTCCCAGGCAGCCCATTCTGATGCCAAACCACTCCTTCTGTGAAGAATTCTTTCCCCTCCACCCCCTCTCAGAGGGTCTGTATCCTTCCTAAGGAGCGTGTATAAAGCTGCCTCACTTTTCTAGTCAAAACACTATTTCAGGATTAGTGAGCAAGGCCAAAAGGCAACCATGGTGTTCAAGATTTCAGCATGGGAAGGACAGCTTAGCTGCACCTGTTGTACAGCCTCTGAGTGTGTCACTGCCTCTAGAATTTAAGCAGCTGTGTGCTTGACCAGTATTTCATGCCAATTTCCTACCTGGGAAAAAGCTAGTGACAGCAAAGCTGAGTAGAATCTAAGTGTTCTTTCTGTATTCATAATAGGTAAACAAGCCTTTGATAAGAAGTTGTTAATATAAAACCTTGCACCAAAAAGAAACAAACAAGTCACAGTTACAGAAAACTGACTCAGCATTAGGAGCTGATTAGAAAGACAAATTCTTTGCAGTTACTCTGGTTTTCCTGCTATTCCGGTCATTACTTTTGCTACCTTTTCCTCTTCAAAATGTTTCTAGAACAATAAAGCACAGGTATGTATAACACTACTACATGTAAACTCTCACAGAAATAGTCTTTTATTTCAATACTTGAATTATCTATATGTACTTGTATAAAAATGGGTTTTTTTTAGTTTTGCATGAAAGAAACTCACATCTTCCCAGCATTTGAATCAGGTGTGCGCTGCACAAAGCACAATTACACAACTCTCTGACATAAAAAAGCAGAATAATCTGAAGGTGTTAAAGTAGAAAAAAGCTTGTGGGTAAAAATGCATTTGGAAAGCCAAGAAGGGTGATTTTTTGATACAGTGTGTCTTTCCCACACCTATATAGTTAGTATAAAAATTGACAAGTGAAAACATTTTAATGTGCCTTTCATATGCAGAAGTGGTGATTTCTACTAATGCTTTTTTATAATGAGACTTATAAAGAACTACATTAGAAATGCCTTTCATGTACTATGATTTATTTGCAACTAAATTTTTTAGGATATGTTTTTATTACCCACTTTATTTAACTTTCTGGGAAATTAAATTTTCTTGCCATCTCCAATTTGCATTCTGTGCCTGTCTCTAGCTAGACTACAATTCCCAAGGAAAGTTTCTTGTCAACAGCATAAGGCATTTCTCAACATAACACAGGACTTCAGGAAGCCTCCCACTGACTGTTGGGAATGTCAGATATGAGAATCATAATGACACCTTGCCTGCTACTGCAGAAAACTGAAACCCAGTGACGGGCTGTTACGATCCGGTTTAAACTCAGAAAAGCAAACAAAACTAGGTCTCTGTGTATAAACCAGAAAGAACTTAGAAGGTTCAAAATACAACCAAAAACGGGATTGAAACAAAACGAGGTTAGATGTTGGTGCCAAAAAATGGATGTATTTTTATTTACGAGTAAAAGAGACAAAGAGAAAGAAAGGAAGAAAGGAAGAAAGGAAGAAANTGGGGGGAGGGTGAGGGGACAGGGAGAGAGTGACAGAGGTTAGGTGGAAGCATATCACCCATCCGAGGGTCCCAATGACATTTCGTTGCTCCCCTCCATCTGGACTTTTGATGGTGAGGGTCCCGCATCGCTGCCACCACACCACCACACACCTTCCACACACCGCCACACTCTGAAGAGTATAGAATCCCATGGGTTAACTTAGGCTTTAGGCCAGGTGGGAACGCCCACGTGCAGGATCCAGTTTGACACTGTCCCTTGCAACACTGAGGCTCTGTTGCACCATCTGCAGTGCTCTAGTGCAAAGTCTGGGGACCCCTTTGGAGATGCCTTTGATGGTCCATGTCACCCCCTCTGCTGTGGATAAGGTTTTCCCCGGGTGAAGGGCCCCTCAGCTGGGCTCCTCTGCACATTGGAGGATGGGCGATCACTGCGCCTCTGACCAGAGGCTTTCCAGCACACACCCAAGGCCTCTCTCCCCCCACTCTTTGGTGCGAGGGTCTGTGTGAGCCTGGCAGCCGATACCCTGGGGCTGTGGTCTCCACCCTGAAGGCTTGTGCTTTGTGAATGTCCCCAGCCCTGAGTTGTTACTTTATTTTATCTTCATCAGCAAATGGTGTAGGGCCTCTCAAGGCCCCATTCAAGGTGTGATGGTCTTCTCTGCAGCTTTTTGTAATACAGTTTTGCAAGTCCTTCACAAAAATGTTTAAGTCATGAACTATAATATTTCAGCCTCTGACATGGGCCTTTGGTGATTTTTTGTTCTCAGGTGAGAGCACTAAGGCAAGAAGCAGCAGCACCTGAAGGCCCGGCAGCAGCACTCACAGACTGGGTGTTTTCACACTGAATATTAAACGAGGGTTCCTGGTGCAGCACTGAATTTGCACTGACTCAGCACTGCAGTCTCAATTACCTGGTCATGCAAAAAGGAGGTAGCAGAAAACACGCAGACACAGGCGATGCTTTAAAAAAATCTCATTTACTAATCCAAATTATGCAGGAGAAGAAAATAAGACTGCTGAGACTACAGTGATGAAATGTAGCAAATGGCAACTCAAAAAGCAGTGCTTTCACTCTGCCAAAGGGAAAGGAACTTGTTGGGGCTTAATCAGTGGTACACTGGAGTAGTTCCCGGCTATTTGCTCTTCCTGTTCTCATAGGGACTGTGACAGTCTTTTACCCCCTTTTTATCATCTTCTCTGTGTTTTCCCTGTGTCTGTTGTAGATATATTTTATTTTTCCTTGTCACATCCTGGAATCGATGCTACCTAATTCCCAAAGCTGCATTCCTTGCTGTTTGTGGAGTCAGGCACATATAAAAGGTTTCCTTTAGCCCCTTTCTTTAGTGGCTTGCGATGGGAGGGTTTGGGACTCGACAACCCCTTTCAAGAGGATGTCAGTAAGTTGCAAAGGGTCCAGCAGAGGACTGGATAGTCAGGCCCCAGAGCACACAAGTTGTGAGCTGTGGTTAACAGAGCTGGGCTTGTTTAGTTTGGAAAACAGGAGGTTAAATGATAAATAAACTCACAGCAGCCTGAAACTGCTTGAAGGAGACTTGCGAAGATGCTCTTCTTGATTGTGGCAGGCAATGTAAGGAACAACAACACCAAGCTGCGAGTTGAGTGACTTAGATTGGACGTTTCTTCCAAGAGTCACACAGAGAAGTGTGGTAGAATCTCCATCCCTGGAGGTTTTCAAGACTTGTTCCAGAAACAGAGCGGAATCTTTTATGAAGAATGAGATTCAAAGTGAGTATAATGAGAACATTTCTGGGAGGATGGGAAAAAAGGAAAGGGAAAGATTTTACAAAAGGAATCTCTCAAGCTCTGCTGACTAAGGCCAGTCTTCTGATATTTTAGTTTAAGAATCTGCCATGGAAAAGTATAAATAACAAAAGCAAGTCTCTCAAATACATTGGAATAACAATGATTTTTTTTTTTTTAAATGGTGAGGTGGGATTTTATCACAAACTTTGTCTTTTTTGTCTATTTTAGTGTATATTCCCACTGTCTCAGGAAGTTCACAAGCAGGAAATTATGTTGTGAGAGTAAAGATATGTTTCTTTAAAGTAAATGTCAGTCTTAAAACAGAAGGCATATTGGAGAATGACTGGATTTAAACTGATAAGTGACTTATTACCCTTGTCAACATTGTAGTTAGAAACAGGTTAGTAGTGATCAAATTATTATGATGTAGTCAATTTGGAAAAGAAAAATATAATAAACTATTATATTGTTCAAGCTTAAAGAAATTAATAGCTCTACCAAATTAAACATAACAATCTTTTTTCTCCTGCCTTTGTCAGCTGTCAAATCATCAAACACAACCCAATTTTCTTCCAACACTAGAATTGCACTGAACTACCATTTTAATAAACCTTTTCATATTAATCAACCTCTGTATTAATATCTTCATAGGATAAAACTGATATTCAAGTAAATGATCCAGAATTTTGTGCTTTTGAGAATCACAGGAACTGTGATTTTGGTAAAAATAGCTCTCTGAAGCTATTCCTTTCTGTCATTTCTTTAGGACTCTTTTGAAGAAATAAGTTTATGTGATGAGAAAACAGTGAGTCAGCCCAGTTTTAAGCATCTGCTAGGAGATGTAGTAACAGTCCACAACCAAAGTTTAAATTTTGAGGCATTTTATGTGTTTTGGTTTTTTATTTTTACATTTTGATCTGTGACATCTTAAAGATTAATTTCAATAAGCATTCCCTCTCTAAACTAATAAATTTTTAAGTAACCAAGGGACATGCTAAAGCACCTTTTGGTCCTTTTTATGAGGAAAGTGGAATTAAATTTAATTTTTCAATCACCAGTGATGCATTCTCTGATGGAAATAAATTTATATAATTTGTAAGTGGTAAGTGTATTGATATGGAGGGTTTCTCCCTTTTAGTGGAGAAAATATATCAAACTACTCTTATATGAATGCTGCCAAAAACATGTCTTGGTAACGGGTAGCATAAAATATGATTTACCTAATCCATTTTAAGGTTTACTAATTCCTGATAGGATTACAAGAACATCTTTGGAACTAGTGCTGCAAAAGAAACATTTTTTTACCATTTTATATAACTTTACTGAAGTTTCAAGGATTTTCCCACTGTGGAGTAAGCTGAGCCAAAACCTGGCAAGGACTGCAAAAATGAGTGAGATAGTGCAGAAGACCTGATGAGCTTCAGAAGAGAAATCTCAGTTGGAATGTGATCTGCTGGTTTGGATTTCTGTTTTGCCAAATTTGACCTTTAGTCTGAGATCTAGGTATTCTTCTTCTCAAGAAGAAGGCTCACTCACGTAGGTATCGGGCAGCCAAGACTGTTTACTTTCTTGTGTCTTTTATGGCTTCCTAGTTTTATTTTTGGGGGTCTGTTTGTTTGTTTGTTTTATTTACTTATTTTTTTTTAAATATACAGTATATCATTAACTAAAGCAGAGGTTCTGATCTCATTCAATTTTGATTTAGGTGAATGATCTATACTCTAAACTGTGCAATTATTAACTGCTGCCCTATTTCTGATAGACCAATATTTTCCAATATGTGAAAAACACAATTTAATAAAAAAAAATCACATCTAGTTTTCTGTAGAGTGGACTTTTGGCTAATTAGAGAGTGTGATGACTGTATGATTTTTGTAGAAGACATCGTGGTATTACACTTTGTTAGATTTTTAGCATCTAATGCTTATGGGCATACCCACTTGGACTGCAATCTCAGCTTGAACATGACCAACATCAAATGAATCCATTAAAGCAAACCCGGGTGTTAAAGATTTTCATTCTTCCTTGAGCCTGCTAAAAAATGTGTCTCAGTGTTATTAATGAAATATTCGCTTTAGTTAGATTACTAAAAGTTAAGTATTTTTTGTAATTAGTTTTTATGAAGATCCTTTCTTAAATATTGTTTATAGTACTAATGGAACAAAATATCATATCCTACTTCCAAAAGAGCAGCATTTAGTTGATGAATGAAAGGATCTATGCAGAAAAATATGTAAAGCATTTTGTGATATTTAGAGATGAAAGCTACTTCGCATATGTGAGTCAGCAGCAGTAGTTGCATCTAAGGGCTTCTATCCAGTGTTGGTATTGTGGTTTCCTGAGGAGACAGACAGGGAACATATACACCACCACCTAAGGCTTAGAAACCACCTCGAGTAAAGGGTACATTTGATTTCCCCACCAAATGTTAATTTTCTTGAGATTCTATCCTTGAAAGGATACGAGACTTAATTGTCAAATAGCAGTGTAGGTTGGAATTAAGATTGTTATGGCCATATATATGCCACACAAAGGTAAGTGTTTCGGGAGACAGAATATTGTTATACAGATAATTCTCCAACTGAATTATATTAACTTTTTTGTTTTGAAGAATCATGGATGAATGGAAGTCCTTCCTTACAGTCCTGTCCTGGTTTTGCCTGATATAGAGTTAAATTTCTTCCTAATAGCTGATATAGTGCTGTGTTTTGGATTCAAGATGAGAATGATGTTGATAACACACTTATGTTTTAATTGTTGCTACACAGTGCTTAAACTAAATCAAGGACTCTTCAGCTTCTCACACCACTTCACCAGTGAGGAGGCTGGAGAGCACAAGAAGCTAAAGGTAGGAACAGTCAGGACAGGTGACCCAAACTGGCCAAAGGAATATTCCATACCATATGCCCAGTTTATAAACGAGTGGGAAAGCTGGCTGGGGGGCTCTGCGTAGCACTGGCTCAGCATCAGTTGCTGGGAGGTGAGCAATTCTATGCTACATCACTTGTTTTGTATATTCTAACTCTTTGTATTATTATTATTATTATTATTGCTACTATTATTTTCCCTCTTCCTTTTCTGTCCTGATAAATTATCTTCATCTCAAGCCACAGATTTTACTTTCTTTCCCCAGTTCTCTCTCTCATTCACCTGGAGGGGCAGGTGGAGGCGGTGGGATTAGGGCTGAGCAAGCGAGAGTCTGTGTGGTGTTTATCTTCCTGCTGGCTTAAACCAAAACTGTCCTTATTAGCACCCAACACGAGGCAAGAAGGGTTGAGACAACGGCAGATCTTACAAGAACCTGTTAAACCAAATTCGTTACAAGCATTCATTATATTAGTTTGGAAGTCACTGGTCAAAGAGTTGCCAGTAGAGAAAACTGCAGCTTTTGCTTCAACATTCCCATTTGGAAGTCATGATCATCCTGGTCCTTCCTTAAGCACCCATTCTTCTATTCCTCCCTGGCACACAGGAGATTTAAAGTCACAAAGATGTGTCTGTCACATGATTTCTGGTTTTCTAAGAAGACTGAAGAACTTAATAAGGAGAGTGCCAATTTTGCAGGTATTTTGTTTAAATATGTTTATTTACATAGATTCACTTCTTGTCCTATATTAGATTTTTCATTCTGTACTATCTGCCTTGATTAGATTAATACAGATATAAATGTAAATTTCATTTTGTCTTTTTGAAGGACACCTTGTAATGAGATTATTAATAAACTGATCTTTGCTGTGTGTCTGCCCCTCTTAGCTTCTTACTGCCAGGTGCCGAATAAGTGCATGCATTATCTTTTGAATTTGTGTCAGTGTGAACTCATGAGCACTGTTTGCCTAATAATTTTATTATCAAAGTGATAGCCTTTTCCGCTATTTAGCAGTTAGGTTTTACTTAACATTCACTATTATTCTGCTTTGTTATTTTTTTTTTTTGAGAAATGATAAAAACTAAGAGCTGGGATGAAATGCCCATCTTTTGATAACAAATCCTATATTTATGAATTCAAAGAAGTAACCAGCACTTGAAAATAACCAGCAATCAAAAAATCCCAAAAACCTTTAAAATGGTTTAGCAAGTAGTTGTGAGCTTTTTTAAGGCTTGTTGAGCATAACTCTGTACTGGGGTCATCTTTCACAAGCTGTGAATCCACCCTTGCAGCAGCTGAGAGCTGGAGATGGGGTGATCAGGCAGGAGGTGTAATGAGGAAGAGAAGCTCTGGGGAAGGAGAACAGAGACAGACTGCTGTCTATGCTGTGGCATTGTGAGGGCAGTCTGTGGACCTGCCCCTCATGGGCCATTAGTGGGACTGCTGTGAGCCCTAAGAAGTGCTTGCCCCTGCCTCACCTATGTGCAGGCAGTAGTTATGCTTCTGACCTGAGAAGTCTTACTCTGCTGACACAGCATTTTGTAGGAGCTGTTGGTCTTCTCAGATCCTGAATAGGCACAGGAAAAGGATGGAAGATTCTTCTCACCCTCATTCTGGAAATTTTAGGAACTGTAGGCTGTGGCATCACCTGGATTGAGGATCTGGGAAGGAAGGAAGGGTAGATTTTAACTTCAAAGCTAAATCATGTTACTCAGTATCCTGTACAATCAAATAATGAATATGTCTTTTAACTATGCAGAGGTGTCCCTTAGTTGATGTAACAGTAATTGGCAGCAGGTGCGGGAAGTTTCCCTTTCAAATCTGCAACCGATAACTTTGAGTTCAAGAAGGATTTTATCCACTTTTCCTTTTTCTTTTTTTTTTCCCTGCAGATAACTTTGTGACTTTGTTTTTCTATTATCAGAAATGTAGCAGCAGAACTGTCACTTAGCAGTTAACCTGGGACACACCAGCTGCCTCTAATCTCTCCAGGACTTCCCCGAGGTACCTAAGCTCCTCAAAGACTTTACCTTTTGTAAGAGAATTATTGAGTTTGTTATAGTGATGTTGGAAGGGTTTTTCATTTCTTAGATGTGGATGAAATATTCTCTTGGCTTTCTAACTGTATAATTCATCACAAACTTTGGGGGAAGGACAAGGTGGAGAACTAGAGACCTAATGGCCACTGGCTGATAATCATGTGATCCCATAGACAATAAATGACATTTTTGAGGGAAGATTTTCAGAAAAATAATGTGAGCTTTGTGTTGAGTGGTTTTGTGACAGCACTTCAAGCTAAGTTCTCTAAACTCGTTCCTTGCTGTGCACACATCAAAACACTAAAGAAGTTTGAAAACTCAGGGGTTGTTCAGCAACAGAAAATGGGATTTTCGAAAAGAAAGAAAGCATAAAGTCACTTGAAGAAGACAAAAAAATTGGGCATCATAACAAATGTCTGTCTGTGTTGCCTTTGCAGGAAATATCCTATGTCCTGGATTTGTTTTAAAGCTCTCAAACAAGTGTCTTTCTAGGTGGCAGCAGAGGATAGTCTGTCTCTTTGCAGGAATTCCATCCTTCCACCCTTTTGGAGGTCTCATGGCATGCCTGATGCTTGTTCCTTTGAAGCAATCTGTATCTGTTGTAATCTGTAAAGTACACTCCTGGGAAGCTCTCAATTCTTACTGCACTCTAAAATCTTCTGTTCATGGACAGACACTTGGATGTCTCCAGGAAAAATGTATTTTCCTCTTCTTTTCTGAAGGGTCCACCTGCCCCAACATGTAGTAGTAACTACTGGATTATCTGTAATTTTCCCTGAAAAATTCCAAACAAACATTGCAGAACAAACTCTTATGCAAGTGCTCTCTTTCAAATACTAGTAAACATTTTCATGAATACACTGCAAAATGTATACACATGGGTAGAGATAATTCCTTTAGTAACTAGGAAACATGTTTTGTTGCTTTTATTTACCAGTCAGGATTTCATTTACTCAGTGTTTTCTCATGACAGCCTTATGGAAATGTGGTATTGTGAATTTGGGAACAAAGCAAGATTTAAATTAAAAGTATTTTATTAGACTTAGCTTCAGAGCTTCTCACAAGCATCCCTTAGAACCAGCGATTTGCTGACATGAACATTATGTGGAATTGCACAACCAACATGCCTTTTTTCTGAAAGCAGATATTTTCTATATGCATTTGCTATAAAGTTTCTGGGTTTGAGTCAGAAATATCTGTGCTATAGAGGATAAGCTGTATTTAATAGTTCTATAATCACTGAAGCTGAAGCTATACTTTCCTATTAATGACTTCTGCTGGATAGCTCTCTAGCTACTGGTCCAGACCAAACTCAAGGAATTTAATATTTTTCACATTAAAATTATTACTTAATATGGTTTTCTACTATCCCTTTGACATGAAGGCTCAATGAATGAAAGTGTATTTAAATTAATTGTGAGCTAAGAAACTCTAGTTAATGTGATCCTAGCTTCTCTGGCGGTGATGCTTCATAAATATAGAGTTACAAGTTCTTGCACCTTAAATTGAAGATAGGCTGCTAAACCTGCTTAGAAGACTTTAATATAGCAGTGTGTTCAATGAAGCAGTATTCCTTAAGGAATTGTCTCTTTTTTGGTGCTGTACTCAACTATTTTGAAAAAAATTCTAAAGAGAAGTGAAATGTTTAAATGGTACCAAGAATTTCCACTGATTGTGTTACCATTATTGATATTAAACTGCAGTGAATAAGCCAACTTCAGTATTGGGGTGGTTTTTTTATTTATTTTAAAATAGGACTGCAGCACAGCTTTCCAGACAGTGAGAGAGAGCTTTTGAATTCATAATGTTTAATTGCTGAAAAAACAGTAGTGGCAGAAAGTGCAGCACTTGTCACAGTAGAAATACACAGCTGTTTTGCTCTAATGCAACATCACAGCAGAGAGCTGTTGTTTATATGTGAGTTTGCATTTTCTTCTTGAACCCATTTTTGCTTTTTCCTAACTTCCTCAAACTACTGTATTCTTAGTTGAAATATCTTGTCTAGTTTCAGTTGCGAAGTAAAGTACTTAATTTAGAAAAATGCACATTAAAAAGAAAAGAGAAAAGGAAAAGTGTTTTCTACACAAGCTGTTCTGGAACACATTCTTGAAGGCAAAAAATGCATAGAATAAGGTTCAGCAACTTTATTTACCTAAAGAAGTTTCAATTTCAATGTTTATTTTAAAAATTATCTTTTTGAAAAATAACTTAGAGATTATATTAATTTTCTTTGAAGCCTGTGAAGCATAGATTTACTGGAGTGGATATAAGAATTTTCAGGCGTCAATTGAGAGCTCATTGTGAGCAGGATTGGAAGAAAAAAGAAGGGGAAAAAAAATGAAAACTTCTAACTTTGAATACGGTATTACAGTACAAGATTGTATGCACCAGTTGCATTAGGATTTGCTTTGAGGATAAACATAAAATAGTATTTAGGCAAGGAAGTTTTGAATAATGGAAGATAGCATAGGAAGAAAGAATTTTGTGCTAAGCAGTCTCACGAGGGTACTGCAAATAATTCTTACAGGGAAGAATGGGACTGCAGTAATAAAATTCTGTTGCCTGCCCTGAATGTTTGATTTTGTTGTCTTGAATCTGGCGGGAACCATCACAAGAAGCAGCTGAAGCCTTGATGATTGCAGCAAGACATTCTCAAAGAACTAACTCTATACTTAGATTCCTATGTCGTGTAGAACATTTCCAAAGATGTAGTGAGTCTTGGTTGGATTAGTGATTTATAGATGTAAAATTTGCACAAGGCTTTGGAATAGTAGGTTGTTAGCAGCTATTAGAAGAGATCTGAAAGATGGTAGAGTAAATCTGAGAATTACAAAGAATGTATTATGGAGAACTATATGTGTGGTCATGGTTTTTAAGCCTATTATAAAGAAGTTATAATAATTAACATATTTTTTCTGCTTTACATACTCATGCAAACACTACTGATAACCTTTCAGAAGTCTTTGAGCTAGGAAGAAATGAACAGACATGTTGATTAACCTTGAGCCGAACTAATGTGAGATTTACTAGCAAAGAAAGAAAATTATTTATGGTCTAATGACCACTGTGAGGTTTTTGTGTCCAAACTTCATGCTTGGAAGGTGAAATAAGGACTCCTACTTTTAAAGAGAAAGTCTTGTATTATATGCTAAATCTTATTTAGGATTCCAAAACCTCCTTTGGACTCCTGGAAGTAATGTAAGACAAGGTAATAAAACTGAATGGTATAATTATATGGACATAGATCAGTTTTACTGGGTTTTTTTTTGGACAGACAGGGGAATAGTTGAGTTAATTTGTTGTTTCAAATTTTATTCTAACTCGCTGACAGTCATCAGTGACTATGCAGAGGAACAAAATACTGTAAAATTGTATTGTGTTTTTCTATAGACAGGGTAAATTTGTTTATTCACCTTACTCTAAATGTTATGTATTCTGCAATTTTAAAAAACAATATATCTTTTAGATTAAGTTGTGATTTCATGGTTTACTATGTGCAAATAAAATAATACCTCTTTCAATCCAAGACACCACATGAATCTAGGTACATAATATTTAGAGGCATTTTATTCAAAGTCTAGAAATGGATATGCCTGAAATTGGTTTGTTTGAAAGGAATATACTGGGACATGGGAGTAAAATTTTAGCCTGCTTGTACTTGTTTTCAAAACTACACTGACATACAAATCCCATCATTTTTAGAAGTGCCTATGGGTCTAATTGATATAAAGCAATATATATCAGACGTATACGCCTACTTCAGACTCTACTTTTTCTCATTCTATTCTTCTAATTTGGTTCTCTTTGATGTCTGCTTTAGCACTGTCTGGATGGCAACATTAAGATGTTACAGGTGATCCGGAAGTAGGAACTGCAATTAGAGTAAAGATTCCCTCCTTATCCAAGTGTGCCTCTTTTGAGAGGTTCCTCATCCTTGAACTTGACATCTCTTAAAAATATGTATTTTGTGCTCAGGTAATATGAGGTGCAGAAGCCCTTTTCTGGCATTTTTCCCTTGTGAGTGAAAAGGAGCAATTTGATATACAGAATACGCAGCCAAGGCTTTTTGCTGAAAGGCTGGGCAGGAAACCTATGAAACAGCATGAGGACTGCCTAAGATTTAGTAGCCTGATACTTTGGACAAAGAATAATATTTAAGTCTTAACAAGTAAATTATTACTCAAATTTAAAGATCAAGTGTGAGACATGTAGTGGGTTTTTTTCATTCCTCTTGGATATGCTGACACCATACAGAGAACATGAAATAAACACTGAGACTTCTCATCAAATACAGTTTTGGATTTGACCTGCTCTTAAGGTTGTATGAGATGATTAATCTGGTAAATTTCTGCTCCCTTTAGAAAGACAAAGTGCTTAAGCAAAATTATTTCGGTATTTACATGTTGAACTAATATGACTTGACATTTTAAAGCACTTGGCAAAGCAAATATTTGCGCTTGGGTGGTCCTCAAAACAGGAAATCTACATTTAATAGCAAATGGGCTTTGTGATATTGCAGCAACCTATGCTTTTTTTTCCCAGGATTACCGTAAACATGGAGAAATCTAGTTGAGTGTTTTTTCTTCAGTCCTGTGTACACAGTTATAAATTATAGCTATATACCAACATAATATTCTTGATGACTTGCACAAGATATTTCCTCTTTCTTATTTTTTTGTTTGCCTCAATTTCACATTTCCCATTTGTGTTTGAAGCACTGCTGACAAGCCTCTGTGAATCATCAAAATAATTCTGTGTATTCACAGAGAGGCAAGTTAAATAGAAATTTAATATTGCCTTAAATAAAGCACCAGGCTTCTAAAGTGTGTTTATTTCCCCAGAGCTGTATTTGGTCCTATATTTTCAATTCTGTGGTTTTCCTGTAACACATTTTAAAAATAAGAACATAATCTGCCAAAATGGAATCCATACTTTGATTTAATATGATTACTAGCCCACTGCATGATTCTAATATGTTGTGATAATATGATAAATATAATTAATGTAATACAATGAACCAAGATGGATTGTCTGATACTATTACAGTTTGACACAGGAGACTGTCCTGCAAGCCAAAAAACATTCATTATGGTGTAGCAGATAAATTTAATGTCAGACCAAATCATGATTTAAGTTTCCTAAGACAAATAAGAACACATATAGAAACTTCTTTCTGTATTAATTTCCATTCACAAAACATCACAGAAAACTTTTCATAGAATAAGAGAATATCCAGAATTGGAAGGGACCCATATTTTTACAGGCATTATGGTACAGCAGGTAATTAAGGATAGAATGTTCGATAAATAAACTGACCGTAATTGTAGAACTTGGTTTTGGATTTAATAATTTATTTGAAATTTACTCTTTGTCATATTACTGAGGAATATAACAGTTCTGCAAATGCAGTTTTGAATGGAGTGGCAACATGAAACTTGTGATGACTTTGCCATCTTGAACTAGTAAACTGAGTTTGATTGTTACAAGAGATAAGTAGCAATAACATCACCATGAAGAAACTCCTTATAAAATCAGTGATCTAGACAAATGAAAACTTTTATTATAATTATTAGACTTGCTTTAAATTACTATACAAAAACCTGTACTTAGTAGATGTAATGCTTTGCCTTATTTCTGTATACAGGTTTAGGTATGAGAGTGTTTGCAGTTTGGCTGTGTTAGTTAACTCAGTTCAAATTTATTCCTTACCCACATCCAAGCAGCTACAAAGAGAAAGTGCACTGAACACTGAATTCTGCTCTATGTCTCCTTTCTCCAACAGCCTCCAGAAAACTTTCAAGTATTTTTCAAGCAATTCTGGAAGTAATCTGCTACCTGTCCCCTTCTCCCCTGGTGTTCTCAGAATATCAGTTGCCTCACAAGTTGAATGCATGAGATAATCAAATACCCTAGCTGAGACTGTCACTTCTTGTGAAGCCAGAAGACAAGACCCCATTCTGGTGTGATGTTCTGGGAACCTTTTAACACTCCCTGCTGGAAGCCTGCTCTTTATCTTCTTGTTGAAACATCTTTATTGTTTTATCCTTTCAAAATGCAGCTTTTTATTCACTCATGGGGTGTTATCTGCCAGTCATCCCGGCTTCATGCTGCTTTGGTAATTAGCTAGTTTTGATCAGAGGCCAAGAAATAAAAAGTGAACCCTGCCATGAACAGAAAAGAGAAGGCTGAAGTGGAATTATAGATGAGTGTTGGAGACCTGATTCTCAGCTTCTCAAGGGTGCAGCTTCGGTGCTAGTGGACATATTCAGAGCATACTGACCAAGAACCTACCATGGTCCTGACATGGGGCAGCCAGGATGGGTGGAAGTACATAGGAGCTGTATTTTTCCATGGGTTAAGGAGTGCTACAGACCATCATTGAGATAGTCTCTGAAAAAATCTAACTGTATGTGACACTTCAGAAGAAAGGTGGGGGCACAGGATGTTGTAGGACACTTCGAGAAAGAAGGCTTGCTTAAATCATGGTCACAGGGTGATGGAGATTTAGAGAACATAAATTTGTTAGAGACTTGTTGAGTGCACTCCTAAAGAAAATAGTTCCAGCCTTGATACTCTGTCTTCTACTGTTTCAGAAGACAACAGACACTGAAAATTGATTGTATCTGTAATCTTACCTTTTTATTTTTTTTTTTTAGTATGATATCTTTCACCATATATCCAACAATACTGGCAAGTAGCAAAGAAGGAGATTTTCGGATTTCATAGCAAATGTTAAAGAGCCATGAGTAGGTAAGAAGATGGACAAGAATCGGCTCAGACTGGCGAACAGTAACTGCAGTTGGAGTCCAGTGATTGTGCTCACATTCTTTACTGTAATGAATAATCTCACTGAAATAAAATGAAGTTCTCAACATGAATAATGCAAACAGTGTGTTTTAATTTAGATGAGCTCATAAGTCTGGGGATTTTTCGTTAGAATAATATTTTTTCGAGCCCATGAATAGCATTAATAGTTTCAAGAATTAATAAAAGTTGAAAATTTTAATTTGAAGCTATTATGGACTGTTTAATCAATTAAAATGCACATGGGATATTTTGTCTTTTTAAGACATGGCAAACATTCCGAAAAGCAAGATGACATGGCCTCCCTCATGCTCATGCACAATTTTTAAATTGTTAGGCATGCTTAGGCTGGCGTTAGTTTGTGGAAACTCTTTTAACATGTTTTATCTGGTTTGTGTATATATATTTTGCTAGAAGGCAGCACTACTCTGCTATCTCTTTTTTCAAAAACGTTTTGGGCTAAAACTTCTCAGAGATTTAGACTACTGGAGATTTAGAGTCAGGCAGTATAAAACTACCAGCCCAAAGGCTGTCAGTTTAAGGGCTTCACCAGCAAAGAAATATGATCATTCTGGCTAATCTGGAACATTTTCCATCAAAAGGGACTGCATCTTTAAGAAAGGTCACCTTGGCAAGCAACTTGCCCGGAGGAGAGTTGTTCTGAGTTAGTTCTGATAAAGAAGTCATCCAACTCCTATCAGTTGTGGGACAGCAGGGACATTCCTTAAGAACTTTTTAGCGATTCAGGCTCAGAAAAAGCTATTGAGTGTCTACATGGATTCAAGTAGAAGGCTCGTTTAGATCAATATCCTGTGTCTGTCAGCAGGCTTCCCCAAATTGTTCTCCTGACACTCAGCCTGCAGTGACACTGAGGTTACTGGAACGGAGGTAATTTTTTGTTTTCCATATCCCTCAATGGATTTTTCAACCATCCTTTATAGAGAAAATGTCGATATTTTTGACCTTCAGTTTCTTCAGGAAAGGAGTTTCAGAGCTCAGCTGTGCATTGCTTGCAAAGAAAAGCTCTTCACTTTGGCTTGTGTTGCAAGGGTTGAATTTCATATACTGTTTTATTGCCCAGTTATTCAGTATCATGTTCTTCTTCATAATCATTTCCTATCTTTATTATATTGAATAACTTAATACCATCAGCAAAAATTTCAAAGTTGACAATTTGTCTCTTTGAAACTTCGTCATGAATACATTACACAGCCCAAGCAAGAACAAATGATAACTTCATAAAATGTATATTATAAAAAGCATTTGGGAAATTTAAACAGGAAATTTAACTCTTTAGGAAAACTAATCATGAGAATATCCTACCCTTTGACAGGATTTTCTAAGGCTCCATAGGCGGGACAGGCTTTTGTAGGCACAGTCTTTAGAAGACCTGCTAACATTCTTGAGGAAGAAAAATTACCTTTGACATGCACCTGAAGTGTCCTCCACATCTCAAAACAGAGGAAGCAGTTTTCAAAACAAAGTACATGTAAAGAGCAATTAGTCAGAATTTACTTAATTATGCATCAGCTAAACCAACTCTGTAAGAAATAGGTATTGTTACATAGGAAGCAGACGGAACATTGGGAAGGTGAAAAGAACTGAATGGCGAGAAAAACAGAGATGGAAAGCAAGGAGAAGAGAAACTGAGAGAGGTGAATAGATAATGATCACTTAAGAGAACAAGGCATGTAGTGTATAGTTTGTGGAATATGGTGAGGTCAGTGCTAAGGGGAGACATCATAATATGTTATAAAGAGAGTTTTGAGGGTTTTTTTGTCATGTTTCCTTTGTGGAGATGAAAATATCTCCACAAAGATGAAGAAGGAATGATTGTTTCCTGGGAAATGCCTTTCACTGACAGCTGGATATTTCTGTCGTGCACAGCCTGGATATATCAGTTCATGCTGTTATCTGATAGTTGCCTATTATCAGTTACCTATCTGCCTGGATAACCTCTGCTGCACTGGGTGAAACCTCCTCCATTTGTCCAAGTGTAGCAGCCAGAGCTGCTCAGGGATCTGTTGTAGGGAGTGTTCATCACAATTAGTACAGACAAGTTATGGTGCGGACTGTGTTCTGTGCTGGTAGGATTATGGAGAATTTGCTCCTTTTGGTTGATTTCATGAGGCTGAGAAGCTGCTTAAAGTCTCAGGAATGTGGTTTTGGAAAGATTTACTTCCAGAATTTTCTTCCAACTTCGTTTAATGACTTTGTATTCAAGTTCCAGGTTAGAATGGTATGTGCTAAGTGGGATTTATTTTTTTCCTTATAGCTAGATAATTCTTCACGAAGTGTTCAGGGAACTCTTAGAAAAATGATCTATTTCTCTAAGTATCTTTGTTGGATAAAAGTCCTCTTTTATTTACTAAGGGGCTATTGCAAGCCAAATGCAATGGTAGAAGAGACTTCACCTCGACCTTTTAGCTTTTGTTGTATGTTTCAGATGGTAGGTGGTCTATATAGACAGGGATTCTGGCATGCAGGTCTTCCATGTATCGTAGTTTCCAAGTGGACATTAAGTTGACAGTTGTTTATGCTGACCATGCTGTTTAGAAAAATGAGATTTATATAATAGTATTTTGGAAGTAATTTGACAGAAGAGTGCACATAACTGAACTTGTAGAGAAAATAGTAATTTCTGAGCCAGGTGATGAAGACATCTATGTATCCTAGACTTTTTGGTAATGATGTTTTAAAATGTTTCCTGAACATAGCTCATAGGTTCACTGACTGTGGGCCTATTATAGTGCTTGTACCTATGCCAGTGATGGTCCCACAAATGGCTGCCTGACAGTGACACTGGGCATTAATTTTCCTGGGGCTGTACTGATTAACCTCTCCAGTTTCAAATTTTGCAGCAAAACTGGAGCTGCTGAGTTGAAGGTCAGGCTCTACAAAGAAGCTACTGAACTCCCGTTTTCCCACAGAGCTCCACCGATCCTATAGTTCAGGAAAAATCCTTTCCCTTGAGAAATGTGTGCAAGTATATCACCTGCCCATCAGACAGACAACTACATGCAGTAAAATAAGAACTTCCTGTACTTCTTAATGCAGTTAATCTACCTGGAGGAGTCTGTAGTTTTTTAGGTAGTTCATTGTTTTCTTCTGCACCCAGATAACTCCTGGCCTCTTTTATGACTTGCCTTCAGAGACAGACAGCCTGATGATGTCCTTCCTACAGCAGCTTAGAGTCCTTTTTTTGCTCATTTTAGTTTCAGGGGCCTGCTTTCTCCAAGCATTTTATCTCTGAAAGGCCTATTAGTTAAAATCTGCATGCTTAAATGTATCTAATGATCCACGGATGGAAGAATTATTGTTAGTCTCCATTTTGATCTTGCAGCAGAACAATCTGAAGGAAGACTTTGGCTTATGTAGTTTTGAATATCTGTGCCTGAGATAGTTGCCTATATAACTTCTGTAAAGAGAGTAAGATGTGAGGTGCATGATGCATCTGATATACTTCAGATGCCTACCTTGAGATGAGATATAGCAGTAGCTCTTTCTTCCACTTGTTATGGAAGAGTTCTAGGAAGGTGGATCATATGGAGATGTCTACATTGCAGGTGTTTTAAAACAGGTGAGGCAGACAGATCCTATTACCTGGGGCTCTGCCAGTAAATTGGCCATTTGAACAGAGAGGAAGTTGGCCAGATAAATTCCTCTACAAGTTCCAAAAATACCAGTGAACTTGAAGTGAGGAATTTTTTTCATCTTCTGCAACATGCATGAAGTTCTTACCTATAGATCTAGGAGTTTTGTGTAGTGGCAATAACAGTAAGACCATTAAACTAATTAAACATGGAAATAAGTATGGTCCCCTGAGATGAAATCTAAACATTCTTTATTCCTTTTTATCATTAACTTGTCATTTCCAGTTTTTACAGCAAACAAATGAACAAGGCAGAAAAATAAAATAAAAACAATAAAAATAGCTTCTGCTTAGAAACCACTAGCAAGGAATTTCATAGAAAGTGACTGTATTTAAACACATGCTTGAGTAAGTAGTCAGGAAACAATGAGTATCGTCCAACACATCCAAACTGTGCACAGATGGAAGGCAGAGGAAAATAAAATTTTGGAATTTATTGAAATTTCTAATGCTTTTGTTGAGGCTTTGGGTAGCTGGCTGTCAACACCTGTATCGTAATAGATGCTCTTCTCTTTTTATTCAGAAGAATGGCTGTTGGAAGGCAAATTCTTTATAGTGACTATAAGAAAACTTATCTGAATATAATTCTGCACTTATTGAAATCTACCATCAATATCAGTTTCACTGTGTCAGCCACTTCATCTTAATATCACAGTCTTTCATTCTCATAGTCTTAGAGTTTTAGGCTAAGCATAAATTTCAGGTTGCTGCTTCAAGCTTTGGTATTTAACCAGTCTGTAAAATAGAGGTAACTAGCCTTAGACATTTTTAGAATACTTTGTGTTGGATTGAAGGAAAGAGAAATCTTGTCAAGATGAATGCAGCATAGCACCTTTTTATTTTTTTTGAGGATGTTCCAGAAAGCTTGAAATGGGAAGCAGACTATGCTGTGATAAGCAGGCCTAGAAAGAGGGGATTAGGTACTGGTCCTGCTTCAGCACTGTGGAACTGGCTGATTGCAGGCTGTTTGGTCTTCAACTCCAGGAACACTGTCTCAGCTAACTTATACAGAGGTCTCCTTTTCTTCTGCTGCAGTGTTTCCTGCTTGCAAAACACAATGGAGAATGTGGAAATGTCTGAAATATCAGCAAACATAAAGGTAAACTCCAGCCCATGGCTGCAAGTCTTGGGCCCTCTGACTGCAGAGATACTTAGCTTCGACTTCACCCTGTGGCTACTACTAAGTGAGCTGCAGAGGAGCCCGGTGGTACTGCAGGGGAGTCCTGTGGTACTGCATGAAAAGGAAGTAAGATTTCTATGCTGCTTTGCTTTTGCATCGACTTTCCATCCTGATTGTATTTACAGCTTGCCCAAACAAACGTGCTGGGAGCTTCAGGAGTCATTGTTTCACAGAACTATGTGGCAATCAGCATATAATCATGGGTGCTGCAGAGACAGTCTTTTGAAAGATATGTATTCTAGATCACTCCTGGGAGATGTGTCCAGTCATGTGATTTGTTTTTAACCCGGAATGAGGGATGCAGCTAGAATTGTGTTTACAAATGGAATAAGTATCTGTATGAAATCTGAGTTTGAGTATTGTGTACTAACCCTTAAGGAACAGTACAGCCAAACTGGTAGTACAGCAGCTTTAGAGGAAAAATTAGAAAACTACAGATATCCATAGATTTATTGAGTCAAGCACAGTTACATTTATAAATGCAACAGAAGTTACCCAGAAGAAGTGAGTCCTACTCCTGCCCAAATGGAATTATAGAGAATGGATGGCGGAGTTACCAGTATGGCAACTATTTTCTGTGAAGACTTTTTGTGCTAATGCATTGATGAAGTCATGGAAAACAGTCCTCATATAAATCAAATTTATAGCCTGAGATATCTGTTATTATCTTTGTAACTAATATATTTTTATCTACTTCACAATTTAACTGGGCCATTAACAGGCAATTGCATCATAAGTCTGTAATTGCAAATACAGGCAGCTGTTTTTATTCACTGAATTTCATACTGGTGCAGCTTGTCTTTCCAAGCTTGTTTAGTATGATTCTAATTTATTTCTAACTTATTTTCTCCCCACTTCCCCCTCCCTCTTTCCTCCATGGGTCTGCATTTTTTCTCTAGCTCAGAAAAGAACAGCTATAATCATATTATACAAGAAGGTTTACAAGGAGGAAGATTTTTCATCAGACATCAGTCTGTTGATGAATTCCTTACAGCAGCTCTAATTTAAACTAATAGCATATGCTGGAACTGAGACAAGCTCTGGAGTGTCCAACAAGTAAGGTAGAGAATGTGAACATGAGCTGAAAAACAGTTTTAAAATGCATGTGATGGATTAAATTAATTGTGGCATTCAGGCAGAGTATGAAAATTTCTCTCATGTTTTGAAGTACTGCTATAAATTAAATGATGGAGGACGTTCAGACGAATACCTGAAATTCTCAAAACTATTGACTATTAATAATTAATAAGAATGAGAAAGAAAACTTGAAAAATGAGACTGTGTGGATAGCCTGCTCCTCACCATACTACCCCTCCCCCCCCGAAAAAAACCCAACACCAAACCATACCAACAAAACAAAACAGAGAAACGAGTAGCCAGGGTAACATTAATCAGCCCATGAGCTCTCAGGAGAAGGAACAATCAGCATCTCTGCAACCTGAGTGAGAAGAAAAGGCAAGACAGTGGAAATCTCTGTCAGCTAGGTGGTAGCCCCTAACTCTGGAAGCCAATGATGAGAAAATATGAAACTGAAAACATTCGTTACCAATGCAACAGAAGAATCATGGTGTGCTACAGAACAAACCTTCAATGAAGGGGAATCTGGTAGCTATACTACACAAATCATTGCTGGTTTCTATATATTATTCAAGTATGCAATTACCAGATGGAGAGGACAAGCTGTGCATAGCTGTGGTCTAGTCTATTCCTGCTATTCAGCATTTCCAGTCTTCCACTAAAAACATTTGATTAGTTGCCACTAATGTTTGATCTGAACTTTTCTGTAGATTTGCAGCATCTATGGTAGTGATTAAAATCTGGACACTTTCTGACCCATGAGCGTGCGAACGAAATCTAGTCCCCGAAACCTTAAAACTAGGCAACCACTTTTTAAATCACTGCTAGAAACAGACACTTGTCCATTTTAATTCCTGAGCCGTAAGTGGAAATTGTTCTAGAGTGTTCAACTTGGCCCTGACCAAAACTATGCCAAGGGCCTTTCAAGCAGGGTAAATCTACTGAAATTTTATTCTAACATCTAAGAAAATTTCTTGGGATTCGGTGATATGACAGTATAGCCGTGGCACCCAGACTAAGCAGAAAGGAAGTGGTGCTTACAGGCTGAAATCTACATTAGGCTGCCTGCCTGAGGAGTTACCTAGTTAAAATTAGGTGAAGAACAATAGTTGAATCCTGAGAGAGGGGAGATAACAAACCTAACACCTTTATAATCAGTAATATTCATATAGCCTTTGTAAGCCAAATAAAGCAATGCAGTTCTGCAAGAACTGGCTAATTTGCACTTACGTGTCTCCAGTGAAAGCCAGAAGGTCCATATAAACTGACATTTCATGGACAGACTGTCCTAAACCCTAACCAAAAGGATGAAGAAAAATCTGTGAGAAAGAATCTAGAAAGAAACAAATGGTATTTACAGCACAGTGGGGTTTTTTATACTGATTTCTATGTCAGCTTGCCTGACAGCACGGATGTTCCCACTTCGGTGAGACATGGTGAAATAATGCTTTAAGCATGTGATTGGTGTATAAATATGGTGGCCTCATACAATAGGTTCGGCCAGACAGATCCTTCTTGAAAAGAAAGACAGTGAATAAATAATAAAACTGTAGGAAGAGTGAGTAGGAGAAAGCAGGACAACACTGACGAGATGACATGATACTTTGGTGAATGTAAGCATGTCTCTGAACTAGTGAGAAGGTCATGTGATGGGAAATAGGAAATTAATTACTTACATAGCATGGAGATATGTCAGAAATCAACAGGAAGATAAGACACAAGGTCAATCTTCCTATCCTCCATCCTCTAAATTCTTGCAGAACTTATCTATTGGGGTAACATAACAGAAACAAAATTCCCTTAAAGGAGAAATCGTAACAGTGATTATTTGTGATCACTGCTGAAGTATCAATTATTTTTGTCGATCTGAATAGAACTGGATTTGCTTTTGTCTACTGCGTATCCTAATCCTAAAATATGAAAACCCCCAATGCCTTTCAAATAAGCCAATGACTGTCTTGCAGAGCACATCCTTTGCTGCTGACTTGCAACATGGTTTACTCTTTCATCTAGTACCAATAAAGTCACATTTATTTCAAGAAATTAGGTTGGTCTAATAAACTTGAAAAAGTTACATTCATTTATTAACTTTATGTCTGATCACCTAAAGGGATGTTTGAAACCTTTTAAGCAGGTGCTTTAGTTCAGGCCCATTGCTGACGTGACAGATTCAGCAAGACTACTGATCTCAAGAAAGAGAGATTGGTGCAAAGACGTAAAAAGAGGAAGAATTTCCCCTGTCAGGGGTAAATAGGTTACAGACAAGACTGGAATTAGCCAGAATAAAAGACTGAAATAGAGAATGGGTATGTTGGAAAGAGGCTGAGAAAGAAGTTAGGCGGATATGAGAAACAGCTGTGAGTGCAGAAGAGACCTGAACTGGGCAAACCAAGAAACCAACTCAATGTTCCTGCCAGTGTCTTCTTAGTTGAGCTGTCTGATCGATGAAAAATGAATCTTCCAGAACAGAGAATCCTAAAAGCAGCTAATATATTTTTAATCATCACCGAATTATTTGTGGTGGAGAACTGAATATTTTAAAGCTTTTAAAGATACAAAAGGAAACAAGGGTTCTTTCAGTGGAAGCTGGGAAGGCCTGAAGAACTGCATCTGTATTATAAAAGAGGAAAAAAATCCCACAAGTTTGTTCCATGGGTTTTCTGTGACAGGTAAACCCAAACATGAATCCATTGCCCATATATTATGAATATGATTATTTAATATTAGCACTTGCCCCTGCATCACTTGGCATAATCATAATGTGTCCTTAGGGGGTTTTAAAATTGCTGAAAGTTTAGTCAATGTGTCCCTCTTTGCTTTATGCAAATGCATTATATTATGAGCACAGAAAAAAATCAGGACATGAACTCAGCTGCTCTTAATTTAGCTAAGCAAATTAAAAAGGAAAAATCCACGCATTTTATAGGGATTGTAGTAGTCAGTTTTATTAACACTCAATTTGAAAAATTACACTAACTCCAGCTGTCTCATTTTTCAATGTCTCCAGAGAAACCATCAGGTGGAATCTGCCAGAAAATCTGTTAAAATGTGTTTGAGGAATATACCCAGGAATCCAAGTTTCATAAATTGTGGGGTAGATGGAAGAGGAAGGGAGATTTTGATATGCAAATCTGATGTAGGTTTTTCTAAATATCAGTAGCATTTGTCAGCATATAGCATTTCCTAGTGAAGGATTGCGATAATGTTCAGCTTTATAAGATTTTGCAGTTTTATTTGAGTTTAAAGACCCAAAGCTGCTCCTCTGTATTGTATTTTGAAGAAGGGAGATAAACCCGTTGCTGGTCGTACCTCAAGCTCCTTCTTCCTTCCCTACAGGAAGGTCTGTAAAGACTGTCAGCAGTTATGGGAACATGTGGCCATTCCAAGCTGCAAACAGTCAACAAAGACATTCATAGTATATAAATATGTGTTCACTTCATCTGAGCTGTTTCCCACCAGAGCTGAAATTAAAGGCAATATGTCTGGGACAAAAAGCTCACATTGCTAATAACTTATTGCTAATTGCTAAGTCATGTATCCACCTATAACCAACACATAGATTGAAAAAAAAAAAAGAAAGAGAGAATGAGAGAGAGCAAGAAATTAATAAAATATGTTTTCTGAAATGGCCAAAAATATTTTTTTATTGGAAATAGTAATTCACTAAAATTCCTCTAATTTGGGAAGTTAAGGAAAACTTCTGAAACAAAACTGTTTGTGATTTATTTTGGAAGGCAGCACAAAACTGATTTTATTAATGTTAATTTTTCAGAGATAAATGATAAAAATCTGCATCCTGGAACAAATGGATTTTGAATACCTAGACTAATATTTACTCACATATCAAATTAATTTACAAGCCATTAACTCGGAAAAAAAAAGAAAAAGGAGGATAAAACACTTGATGACTGGGAATCATGGTAATTCAGAACACCAAGACTAAAAATAGTATTTGATAGGACACTTACTTTCAATTTGTATACATAACTAACATATTTTTTATTAATACTTATTCTGGAAAAGATCATGTATCCAAAAACATTCTGCTTTAGGTTGAACTCACGGATATAGGACTATAAAAATCAAGGTAACACATACCATATATTAGGCCATGTATTTCAGTATTGGCTTTTAGTCTGCACTCGTTTCCCCTGCCTCATTAAATATAAATTAAATATAAGAGGAAGAGATGGTCAAATATAATTTGGATATTTTATTTAAAATAATACATTAAAATATTGTATGTCAGAGAATATTCAATCTCAAATCTGTAAGAGTTCACCTGTTGCCTCTGGATTATGACTTTATTATATGTAAATGCATGGGACCAGTGTTAGGCACTCCTCAAGCATTAGTGTCCCTGATTCTCCATCTGTTTGCTCCACATGTGAGTCTGATTTGAAAGCATTCACTGGGTCACAATTACATCCTAAGATATCCATCTAATTAAGGATTTTCCTGCGTATCTGAAACGCTTTCAACCACAGAAGTGAATAGGCAAAATTAGATACTCATAGACTCAAATGGCCCATTAATGCTTATGCATTCTCATCACCCAGTGCATTGCTGGTTAAATGGAGCTTCCTGGTAGCCACTTAAGGTATTTAAATATTTTTTGTATTAAAATAATTTGGTTTACCTAAAGACCATGTTGCGTAAAAAGAAAGAATTCTGAAGATCTCTGCCCTATTTTCCAAAACAATTTTACAATCTTGCATTTTTCTTTGATGGTTTTCCCTTAGCAGTCTGCTTACACTACAGTAAAAGTTTTTGGGGGCAAGGATTGACCTTAGTTAGCATATCAACTTGTAATTAATGAGATGACAATTGCTGAAAGAAACATTCCCCATTTACTGATGCTTAGAAAATATGTTTGTGCTAGTTGGTCTGGTGCCCAAGAAAACTTTTTCCAGGATGCTTCTGTCTTAAGAGGGTCTCTGGATGCCTAGCTGAGTCAAGCACTAATAGCTGGGTGGGGTTTTTAGAATCAAGCAAGTCCTGGCAAAGTGAGCCATCAGTCCATTCCTGTATGAAAAGCTCGAGGAGGAGATTCTAAATTTCTTGAGCTACATTATCTCTCCCTTTTTTCCCCCCCTGGATGAGCAACAAGGTGTGAGTATTGTTTATAACCTTATTGAAAATATGTAGGAAAGAAGATTTCTTGTGCTATTTTCAGTATTATCATTCCTTCTATCATTAATTACATAGTAAAACTACGTAGCATGAAAAGTATATCTAGAAGGGAAAAAAGCCCCAATCCGTATTTTAATTTTCATTACTTATTTCAACTTTAGACTCAAAACATTAATGTTTGGAGCAGGTTCTAGCTTATTTTGGGGTTGATCTAAGGCTGTCATTATTGCCCAGATAGTCAAACACGTTTCACAGAAGCAACTTTTTCTTGTTTTCCTATTACAGCACAAGATAATTATTCCTTATAAAAGCTTTGCAGTAGATCAGTCAAGTCAAAAAGAGGGTGTTGCCCTTCTCTCCATTCAGAGGTAGCACTGTCCTTCGAGCTCAAGCCACAGCAGCCTTTTGAGTACTAGAAGGATGACATCCATACATAGGTTTATTTGCTTGTTAAATGACTTTCTAAAATTTTCTGATTGAATTGACTCAAAAAGAAATAGCACAGGAATGCTGTATCTTGGCTAACTTTTTGACTGAGGTAGATATGTGGGAGTAATACCCACGTTGTCTTTTGAAACCACCAATGAAAGTCCTCTCAAGAAAGAAAGCAAGCCTGCAGCCTGAAGCTATCAGCTTTGTGATATGGTGTTTACAATTCACACTACATCTCCTGCATAGCAATTTCTGTGGCGTGTGTCTGAGCTCAGCATTTTATGCAAAATCTCTGTGGGACAGATTTATGTTGATCTTCCCTCAGCTTTGTGTTACAGACCAAACACTCAAACCTAGATTTTCTTGGTGATTTTAATAAAATAACAACAGCTTGCATTCTAAAATAATTAACTTATCTTGAAATGTGAAGGGTAATTTAAATATAATGAAAATAAAATATAGGAGATTACATCGTTTAAGAAATACTTTTCTTTGAGGGTGTCACATAAAATACATGTGAACAGATAGATACAACTTGAGTACCTGTTTCCAGAGCCATGTGAAACAAACAGCTTATTCTTTAAGAATTTTTCCAATTTGATATGAGAGGCAGGTGCTTCTGAAATAATAGCTTACTTCTACAATGCATTGATTACTGTGCTGTACTGCTGAATTCAGCAAAGTACACATATGTCAATCAAAGCTTATTGAAAACTTAACTGAGAACAAATAACCGCAAGCTTATTGTTGCTCCAGCTGAAGTTAGTGGCAGAGCTCATTTAAATGAAAAGGGTTCAGCACTGAATGCCCCACGAAGCTGCTCCTCAATTGGTATAATTTTCACTTAATAAGAAAAATATCTTTTTATTGAAATTCTCTCTATTAACATGGTTAAGACATTAAATACTTATTTTTAGGTACGGTAATCTTGAAATACTTTTTTAGCGAAAAAAAAGTTGATTTTAATGTAACACACGTAGAACTAATTTATATGGAGTGAGGCACTTGGAGCATAAACACATAAGAAATTACAAATAATATGGCAGCTGACAGGTGGAACTGTTTCTGGCTGTTCTGGATTTTTCCTGCACAAAATTAGCAATAATCACACTACTACAGAAAGCTGTGTTTGTGTCACAGATTGCCTTTAACATTCATTTCTATAACACCAGGAGTTTCCTCTAAAAATATTGCTCTTTTTTCAAAACCATTACATCTTTGTGAAGGCCCTAGAGACATGCAGAATTCAGGCACAGTGGCTGTCAAACATTCTGGAGTAAACAGAGCTGCTGGTAATAATGTTCTGCACCCAGCAGAGTGAAATTATTTGGACTTTATGGTCTTAGAGGTCTTTTCCAACCAAAACAATTCTGTGATTCTAAATGTAAGAGTTTAGCTCTGTGGCCTACTGCAGTTAAGAGTCCCTTAACGAAAACTTTGACATTCAGTAAACAGACTTTAAAACACTAGACTAGATTTTAGTTGCCCTTCTGTATGAATTAATACAATTATGACTATATAATTCTATATAGTTTCTTCTATGGCCTATAAGCTATTTCTCTTTTCTTGTTTATTCTCTTGACATACATGTGGATAAAATTGGACATATTTTTATGTAAACAGGGGCATATATTCATAAGCTGCATTTATTTCCAGGAAATAGATGGATGAATACTTCTGAGGTGTTTATTAACTGAAATTCCTGAAATACTGATTTGTAGCACCAAATAACTTGGTTGAGTTCTGTTTTTTTCTTTAAAAACAAGAACGAATATTTTAGGCAAAGTACAGCCTTTTCATCTGATGTTTCCTTTTGTTTCTCAGGAACACTGTTTACATGTTGACTTCCCTCCTCTAAATATATATTATACGTATCTACTGCTGCTAATGCCTGTTCATGCCCAAAAATCAGAGCTCCATCATCTTTATTCATTTCAGCTGAGACGGATATTGCTGATTTTCTGCTGGTCTCCTGCTGCTGGGTTTCTGAGTACTGCCCTAAGCAGAACCCTTAATGTGTTAGTTGCTATTGTGTCTTAGGGAATTTACTTTATTCCCTCTCTTTGAGAGTTGTTAGCAATGCTGCTGGTGCTTGTGGGCCATTTGCTTTCAGGATAATAGTCCATTCACTTTGTTTTCCTTTAACTGTTCTTCTATCAGCTATTTTGATGGCATCTCTTTTCTCCTCTTGTCCCCAAGGTACTCCAAAGCATTATCCTTCACTCTCTGTTTGTCCCACTAAGTACATTATTTCTGACAGTTCATCCATACACATCTGCTCTGTGCTGATTTATGTATCTTCTAATCACATGCTGAGGGTGGCACCCGAGTATTTCACCCGGGATGAGTCATCATCATTTTAAACTCAATATGACCAAAAATCAACGCTTTAAGTTTATTTCATAGCTTCTCTTCCCCTCTGTGAGAAATGAAACTCACTCTTAAAAATTTTAAAAGGTTTATTAACAAAAATAACAGTTGGGGAAAACCTGAGAAACAAAAGGACACCGCTGGGTGCGTGCCGGGTCTGGTAGAGGCACACCCTCGGGGGTTGGTGCAGCTCCTTTTATGCCTTGGGGAACGCCAATCATGGATTTTGATACCTTGTATACTATCTTCACCAATCAGAGGCTTGGAGGTGTTTAACACTCCTCCTCTTTCCACACCTTTTGGGCGGCTCTTGTTAGCCCATCCTCTCTGGGCATGCTCGGTCTAGGGGTTGGGAGGTACCTTTTCTTGATTGATCCTTTGATTGGCATTTCTCCAAGAGTGTTCTAGAAGCTGCCCTCAGCCCCATCCGCCATCTTGTCTCCATTGCTTAATAGGGATTTTTAAACATTTAAACTTCATAACAATACAAACTAGGGATCTTAACAGTGGGTACATCATACAACAATCAACAATCAACCTTGTACAAATTACATATTCCAATACAACATACAACTTACTTCTAACCTCATAACTAATTAATTTAACATGTAATTAACAATTTAATTGTTCCCTTTATTAATCTCTTCTTAACATACGAAAGCCAACTCTAACTACCCATTTATAACACCCTCCATTTCAGTTGTAGTTGACAACTTTGAACAACCAAACCTGAGGGTCACATTTACATCAGATAACCATGAGATGTCCCTGTGCCACTGCATTTTCATCTTCAACATTACCTCGGTTCAGCTTGTTTTCATCACCTTATTCCAGATTTCCCTTTTAGGCTCACATATTATCATTCAATGAGTATTACCACCTTTCTGCTTCCTGCTTTTCCAAATCCACCCATCACCCAGCCCTTTACAAAATTTGGTCTCTGGGGCCCTATTGATCTGATTCTCTCATTTCCTTCCTTCACCTTCTAATGTTCTGTCATATCTTTATCTTCTTGGTTTCAAAGACCTGTGTGAGTCTTTGCAGTGTTTGATACATTTTTTTTTCTGCATGCTTATGCTGGATGCAGTATTTTTTTGCCTTTATTTGGAAAAGTAAAAACTTCATAGAAAAAAGTGTAGTGTACATTTCATTCTAGACTTGGGCAGGCTTGCCTTTGAGGCGTGCTTCTGAGTGACAGCTTTTTGGTTGCTTCACTGAAATGTAGACAGTGGATAGTTTTCAGCTGACAGATGTCCACATTATAGAAGTAGATATTATAACTCTCTATTTTGCAGTATCTTCAGAGGTCAGGCATTGAAACAGTTTTGAGGCTAAATTATTCTGTCACTCCAAGACTTGGTCATTTGAGAACAGGCCCGAAGTTGCTGATCCCAGGCTTCTTGCTTTTGTTTTCTATGTGTGAGTGCAGGCTGAGGACTTCAAGCACCTAGAGGGGACCAGCAAGAGAGCTGGTGAGGGACTATTTACAAGAGAACATAGTGATAGAACAAGTGGTAATGGCTTTAAGCTAAAAGAGCGTAAGTTTAGATTGGATATTAGGAAGAAATTCTTTACTGTAAGGGTGGTAAGGTACTGGAACAGGTTGCCCAGAGAAGCTGGGGGTGCCCCATCCCTGGAGGTGTTCAAGGGAAGGTTGCATGGAGTTTCAAGCCTGGTCTAGTGGAATGTGTCCCAGCCCATGGCAGGGGGGCTGGAACCAGGCGAGCTTTTAATGTCCCTTCCAATCCAAAACAATCTGTGTTTCTATCACTTACCTCTCTGTTTGTTTCAATCTAACATGGTTCCGAAATACTGCACTGACTTTAAAAGAGACCACATGCCTAGAAAAAGTTCCTGTACAAATCCTGAAGGTCATAATTTTCTGAAAAAATTGTGATAGTCTCTGTTTAGGCCATCAATCCTTTCCCTACGTGTGATAGTCCCACCTGTCAGCATTTGTCCTTTTCTTACGTGTGAGAGTCGCTGACATCTCTGTTTAGGCCATCAGTACTGGTCAGTAACATACCTTAACTTCAGGGTTTTTTTTTAGCCTTTCCTATTTGTTCACGTTGCCTACTTCTGCCCTTTAAAGCATGCCAGTTAATAAATGTGGTGTAGCATGGGGTTTTTTGGATGCCCTATTTCAATGCTGAAATGAAAAAAACACTCTGGCCACTTTCTAAGTAGTTTCACACAGGTCAGGTAATTAAAAAAATTAAATCTTACAGCCAGCTATGCAAATTTATGATCCAAGATTCTCTATTACATGCATTGAGCTCGCTGCAGGATCAGGATCCTCAGAACATGCAGCAATTTGTTTTGTCTCTAACGCATAAGGGATGTAACGAGTATTTCTCATTATCGCCTTAGCATTCTGACTTATGCCGTTCCTGAATAGTGGCTTAGAGAAAGGTATGAGTTTGTATGCCAGTGGTCTTACACACCCTATTGGCAGACACTTTCCAAGGACTTTCCTCGGATTGGAATAATAATGCACTGAACACCTTCACCAAGAGGACAAGCACTTGACAGGTGTCAAGGAGAGAGGGAGGCTGATGAGACATCTGCAAGTTGAATTATGTACCAGCAAAAAAACATGACTAGTTATATCACAGAAGAAAAATGTGAGGTTTGATGAGGTGTAACTCATTTGTGTTTCACACTCCTGGGAAGCAGCAGTAAGAAAAAAAGATATAGTTTCATCTCAGTGAACAGGAGACTGGTGATACATTTACAACAGTAAACAAGACCAAATTAATGAAGACATTCAAAAAAGACCTATTAGAGCTGAAGTTGTGAGCAAACACCTCCATGAAGATTTATACTCAGTAGAAGTGATATGAATTGTATATATAATTACTTTTTCTGTTAGCAATTCACACCCAATATCTTAATTTCAAAGTGATTTCTAGCAAATAGATGAATTGCTCTTCAACATAATTTCAATGAAAGGTAAGTGGTGTTTTAATACTTTTGACTTGTCTTATTGTGCATGGGTGCATTTTGCCCTTGTTTTGATTCTGAATATATCAGTTCTAGAGCAAAAATTCTGTCTTTTCGATTTTACAGCACACCGCACAGTAGGACCTGATCCTGACTAAGCCTATTATTGCATAGAGCAACATGAACAGTAGCAAAGTATCAGTAGAGAAGGGCAATTAAGAGCCCTGTGCATTTTTCCTCAGGTGGTAAGGGTCAGATATGCAGAATTTGACATTAGATTCTGTCTTCTAACACACTATTGAAATGAAAGTTGGAAAAACTGATGTAAATTACTTTACTTTTAACATCATTAACTTTCACCCTTCGTCTTCTGGTATAAGACTGAGGACAAAAACATGGAGAGAACAATAACAGTATGATTCTTGAAGTCTCCTGCTGACAGAGGTAAGATGATGCAAGACTCACAGTATCCTAATATCCGTTTTCCTCACTGATACTTAATTTTCAGAAGATAAAGGCACCACCATTTGTTCACACAGCCACTCCAGCCTTCTCCTGTTTATCTTTCAAATGGAGTCCCCCCAAGGATAATAAACAATGATCAGCTTCCTTGAAGAGCTAGGCCTCTGAGACATCTCAGATTTTTCCATTCTTGCCCTCACTTTTTCACTGGAAAGGACAGTTAGACTCAAAACCATTTGCTGAAACATTGAATATTTTTAGGCATTTTCATTAAACAGTAAAAATCTGAATAACGTTTCTCAAGTACCATGAAATGGCAAAGTAGACATATATATGTATAGTTACAAAATAGTGCCCTACAGAGAGCTTGAAGAATGAGCATGAGTTGAGTTGTGGAAGTAACTTTCTCTCGAGAGCCAATGACGTCCTGACTTTAGTGTTCATCTGACAACATCTATTACTTTATGTGAGGTGTGAGCTGAGTAGTTTACACATTTTTTTTTATACTATGCATATTGAATTATGTCAGACCAGCACAACCCTTTAGAGTCATGGATTTATTTACTTAAGGTCGACAAGCTTTTTTGTTAGTATTCATTGTAAATCATCCCAGGAGCCTCTAGCCTCTAACAATTATTTAAAGTTTGAGATGCAGTCAAAAACTGTCAGTTTTATTCCTGGTATTTATTAATTTTCTCCTTCACTTTTATATCCTCTTGCTTTTTTAATGATGTTAGATGAACCACTCAACTAAGCCTTCATCTTACTTTCAATCTGCCTTTTTTTCTTTTTTCCTCTGGTCCAGGATGTTTGTACAGCCAATACATCAGTTTTAATTTTGTCCTTTAAAGTGCTCAATAACAAGTAACTTACACGGTGATCAAACAAAGTAGTACACGGCTGCACAACAGACTGTCACACTGTTATGCTGGGGAGCAGAAAGACCCAGCTGCTCTCGAACAGGTGCCCAAATATCCTATCAGGGCAGGACGGAGACCTTGATAGCTGAGGCTCAGCCTCACCACCCCAAGACTGGCCTGAGAAAGGCGATCAAGGCCACCCAAGGGTCCAGACCATTAGGTGAGACCATGGGTAAAAGGCGAGCCCAAGGTCGAGCTGTGAACTGAAGTCAGGGTGAGGTCCAGTGATGATGACCATGGCCCAGTGATCATCATGTAAGCCCACAGTGATGAGGGAAGTCTGAGGTGAACCTGAGAAATCAGTCCTAGGGATCAGGATCTGGACCAATGGGATACATGGCCAGGCACAAACAGAACTGAACTGAAATGTTTCTTTTCATCATAAAGAGAAGAACCCTCCAATAGCTAGCTGAAGATTATTTGTGTTTTTAAATTTAACTGCTAGCCCTAATGAACAAGGAAAATGTTTATTTTCAGCATGGGGCTGGTAAGAGGACTCTTATCGCTAGAAAATCCAAATGATGACTGAAATTTGCCCATTTGTCAGTTTTTGAAGAATTACAAATATGGGTGGTATTGCTGTGCACTGTTTGCACAATAGGATGGAAGAGAGAGGGAAATAGGAGGACTAAAAAGCACTGTTCTTAGCAGAACCCTTTCTTCAGCCACTTTCACAGATGCTTACGCAGAGATTGAGACTGGTCTCCACCAGTACAGGGGGTGAGAGAGAGAGAAACAGTGCAGGTTCTTTCTGGAGCTCAATAATACAGGCCTGGAAAAAAATAATTTAATAAAACAGGTTTTTATAAGATTCCAATAAAACGGTATGGTAAAAAAAAAAGTACTATAGATAACGATTGAATCTGACATCACTCTAGGTGCTGGGAACCTCACTTTTGTGCAGCATTGGATGCACAGATCTTATCTCTGGAAGGCTTCATCTGGTGATGGATCAATGCAGTAAGTTAGGAAACTGACATGGAATGACCACAACACTACACCCCTGTGGATGTTGGGAGATGTTTCGAGAAGCAAGTGGTAGGACTGGGCAGAGGGAAATGAAATCTAATCACTGGCTTTCAGTGTCTGTGTGAAACCTACAATGTCAGAGAAAGAAGTCAAGGAACTCCCAAGCCCAGCTGACAAGTTTGGAGACCCGTTTGCACTCAAATAAATTGGAAGCCCAAAGTAAACAGAGAAAATATATGATCTTTTCTTTTCCGTCATGGAAGAAATTATGAAAAAAAAATGCCATTGGCACGTTGATTTGCTTAAGGCATTCAAATGTTTGACACTTTTATCAGTCTAATAATGACCTAATTTATAAAAATACATAGATGTTTATCTTTGAAATATACACCTAGATGTTGAAGTGGTTTATGGTGTTAATGGGTAGAGACTGAAATTGTAGTTCCATATGAATACAGCTAAGAACAAGATAACAATAAGACTAATAATAAATAATAGTAATAATAATAATAGTACTTTAACAGAATTCCAATATTTTCTGCATTTTTTCATTTGTGGTCTCACATTTTGTAAACATTTTCTTTTCAGCCTGTTAGTAAACTGCTTTATAAATCACAATAGAGAGTTCTTACCAGAAGAAAGGAAGGTAATTGATCTTTATGCTGTACAACCATGGCAATGTAGGCATCATGTAGTAGTCACACATTTTGATTTCTGTCTCCCTTTTTCCTTACAACATATTAATTTCATTGGTTAAAGAGACAGTGTGTTACAAAAAAGTGACTACCCTAGGAAAGTACAATTTAGAGTTCAGCAGCATCTGGGGGATACACTATACGTCCTCCTCACTTTAGAGCAATTGTCGATTGAGGATCAGGCACTGATCTCTTCTCTCTGGTGACCAGCGATAGGACCTGAGGGAACCTCATACAGCTGTGTCAGGGGAAGTTTAGGTTGGATATTAGAAAAAGCGGTTAGGAACTGGAATGGGCTCCCCTTGATATGTCATGGTTCGTCCAATGGTGTTCTGAATTTTGGTGCAGTGTCTCTAGAGGAGGAGACACTAATGCTTTCAAGGGCAAACAAGCCCTTTCTGTAACTTGCTGTAGATGATACTACTAGACAAAGATAAAAGGTCTACTCTTTTCATATTTGACATCCATCCTGTAAGTATGTTTAAATGGTTCTTAATTCAAGAGGTAGTCACAATATGCTATGAAGAAAGGGCTTATTAAGCTTAACCAAATATATAAAAATTAATTGTAACCACTCTTTGCATACTAAACAGTTTCTTATGTGACTGTAGCTTGCTAGAAAAATGATGAATGTTCAGAGTGTGTTTCTGTTCATTTGTCTTGATTCCAGTGAGCATGTGAAAGATGTAATTCAGCATACATTAAACTAACTCAGCAAAAAAATCTGATTTCTTGAGCTGGCAAATGCAACCTCCTTCAAATTATTAATCTTTTTCCTTAGCAGAAAAACATCAAGTGTAGTGTACAAAGAGGTGTGGCAAAGGTCATTTAAAGAAGAGAATAAGACAGGAAACTTGAATTACTCATTTGAGACAAAGCAAGTAGCACCCTTACTTGCAAGAAATTGTTTTAATCTAAAAACCAAATAGTTCTCATAAAAGAAATTTAAATTTGAAAAGAAAAGACAAATTAGTTGTCCTCATATGTTTTACATAGTTGAGTGGAGTAATGAAAGTAATTGGAGTGTAGTAACTTAATGTCACATCATTATAAAAATTGTTGAGGTCAAGGACCTGAAAATTGAGTAAATGACAAATTTGCTCTAGCCTTACTCTACTATCTGTTTATGACAGAGAATTCTCTCAGGTGTTGCACATATGGCAATGTTTCAGTTTCTAGAGCATTTTTAGGTGAGGTTTTATTCTGCTGAAATGGTATTTGCTCCCTAAGTATTTTGTATGTGTTTTATTTGAAAAATGATTGCACGGTGTGAAAAACAGATGGAAGCATCACTTCAGTGTGAGAAGCCCAGTTTCCATAGGGAAACAGGTGTTGAGTTACTGGTCTCTTAAATTTTTGGCAGTTCGATGCTTATTTTGAAATATGTAAAAGTAAAAAAAAATATCCCTAAAGTTTGTTAGAAACCTGTCTTATTAAGGATAAGAGTTTAACTGGAAATTTTACCTGAAGTCTTACTCCTATTTTCTTCTCAACTTTTAAACAGAGCTTGTGATTATAATTGTATTTTCTTTGCAAATATGACTAAAATACTCTCTTTGTTTTTTTAAGGGGAAGGGGGTATTTGGTTGGTTGGTTTGTTTTTTTAACAATTTAGTGATCAAGACCTTCAAAGCAATGCCGCGCAAGCCTAATTTTCATAAGCTCTCCTGGGAAACTTTTTTTTCTTGAGTTTCTAGGTAACATTTAAAAATATCTTCTGAAATACATTGAGTAGAAGAGCTTGGATTAGTGTAACATTTTGACCACAGCTGAGCCAGAGGTCGGTAATAAAATTGGTTATATCCTCTCCTCCTTTGTTTTTTGCAGTTTATCTTTTCTGTTAGTATTGTGAAGTGCTTCATAGAAGCATATCGTACATCTCTACTGAAAGAGAAAGCTGCTTATCTTAGAAAAGAGTAATGGTTAGAGTGCTGCCTAACACACAGCCAACGTAAGGGCAAGGTTGCTTGATTCAAGACAACAGCTTGAATTCGGGTCTTTAACCTCCTAAATGAGTACCCTGGTGCCTTTGAAACATGCAATTTACCTTGCCCATTTTTTTCTGATACATTCTAGAGTTATTGTATGTTTTCCAGGGAAGAATGGAAACTTACTTTGTATACAAGCATATTCAATGAAGGAAAAAAATCAACCCACAAAATGTTTACTTGATTTGATCTAAAATTATTTTGCTTATTAATTTCTTTCTGACTGCTTTACATATCAAAGCAGGTTCAGAATTAAAGAAAATTATTTCATTTCAGGTAAAAGAAACTTTTCCCTAACATCAAAATATTTCCCTACCACTTCCCAGTGGATTACCAGAACTCAAAAATAATATTAATTTCACATAGAGAAGAAACAGATTTTCACTTTTTTTATGAAGCATCAGGAAATGTAAAAGCATTTATTCATGCTTCTTTTTGTTGTTTTTTTTTTCTATCCTCCACTTATATTTCTATTCAAAGAATGTTACAAAACGGTCCTAAATATTTTGCTTCCTAGTGCATAGCTGTGTATTCTTCACTTTTATCTATCTGGCTTCTGTAGTTCATTAGACTGAGTTCTGTCCCAGGCAGAAGCATCCAACAGGACTCTTTTCTAAGGCTTATGGCCTTCCTGAGTTTTTGTTTATTTATTTAAACATAACTATATTTGCACAGCTCAATACAACAGAGTCAGATTCAGACTGTACAGGGAGGTTAATCAGGCAGAATCTTAAGATGTGGAAGAAATACTTCCATTAATACCCTTGGGGCTTAGAGTCTTGAAAGAGACCTGATGCAATGACAGGGCTGACAGCCTTCATGGGCAGGAGTCCTGCTTGTGCAAACAGCACGCAGTTGACCGCTCTGCATCGAGGCGATGACATGAATGCATTACCTTCATCTGTTCAGTCACCCAAAGTGACACAAATTGGCACCAGACACGGGTTCTGAGAAGTTAATAAAACTGTATACAAGGGATTAATGTGACTCATATCTACTGCCACTCAGAGATATAAGACTATCAAGACAGAATTATAAGTGGTAAGCTGAAAATTTATGACAGTGAGGAGGAGAAAAATTGCATTTTTGCAATGATCGAAAGGACTACAAGGAGGAAAACAAGACTTTGTACACCAGATTTTGGACAATACTAGTCATAACTTTCACAGAAACCTGAAGACACCCAGAGTTACAGTGTATCACATTCTTTTGAATAAGGTAAAGGTAGACCTGAAATCCACCCACGACTTTGATCCTATTGCCCCATTTGCCGTGGAAGCTGGTTCTACGTAACATGCTGGTGCTTGGAGGGTCTGTGCTTTCCCTGGGGGTCCCTGCAGCCATGCGTCTCCCTTGGGATGTTCTCAACACCTGTATAGTCAAATTCTTCAAGAGAACTTAAAGGAAGATTATAATAATGATCCTTCTATACCTTCCTCATCTCCCCAGTGCAGCAGTTAGCAACATACCTCAGCTTCCAACAGGAGAGCTTCTAACAAATAAGAACTGTGGCTATAAATTCTTAATTGTATCACAATAAATTTGCTGCTGGAGAGCCACAGAAAAGAGGCAGGAAAAAAGGAGGCATTCAGGTGCCCAATCCCTGCAAAGCTATTTGTGAGCAAAGAGCTGTTAGGCTAAACATAAGCATGCTCATCATCCCAATAAGATGTCTAAAGACGTCTTTGCTGGCCAGACAGAGGGGAAGAGTTTCCTTGCTGGAAATTAGTTGCTGTTGAGTTGCTGCCTTACACCAGCTCCAGCCAAAACCAACTACCCTGAAAACTGCATTTGATGACATGATAATTCCCAGTGAAGTCCCAACTAGGCTGAACATCCTGATTAGCCTTGTTTTGTTTTTCTTTCTTTTGGATTCTGTATCTTGCCGTGGTGATTTCCACCTTGAAACTTTGAAATGCTGCAGATTCTTTCTCAATAATCCGGACTGCTCAATACTGCTGTGCTTCCTAGAATCCGCTGCAGACTGTAAGAGCAGATTTCTACCTACTTGTTAAATACACCAAACAAATCACTGAAAACTGCATTTCTTCTGTGGAGGTTGTTGCATAACAGACCAACAATACCCTTCTGAGTCTGATGTTATAATTTTAGCCAAGTTCTCATTCAGCAAATTTGATATTCAGTGAGTTAGCCAGGTGCATACTTCTTTGTAAAATGTTAACATTCCTACAGCATCTAAAGGTGCACACTAGAAAGCAACTATATTGCAATCTTGCTATTTTACTTCTAAGTTTTGTATGTATGCATGCTAGTTTATTTATATGATTTATATAGTTTAGCTTACTATGTTTAAGGAGCTTTTTAGCTATCTGTCCCAATTCAAATAAAGAAAACCCACATATTTACTGTAGCAAAAATAGAATCCACCTCAAGGAGGTTGTTCTTTTTTTAACTTAACATCTGTTATGTGGATTACATCTATTTCCATAGTCACATATTCAGAGAAAAACACATTTCAGCATTCCTTGGGCTGAGTTTCTGGTACTATTTTAGCATGTGATATTCATCTATAGACAAGTTTTTATCCATTTTTCAGCATATATTTCCTATTTGATTTTATTAGTTTATTTGAACAACAAATAAAAACGGCCACAAGATTAGGAAAAGAAAACCCTTTAAAATAAAGTCATATATTTTGGTAATAGATATGTAACACAGTCAAGTAAATTGGAATGTGAAGTTCTGCAAAAATATTCTGAATTTTTTAAAAGTCTGATATGCTTTGTAGACTTGGAGACACCTGGTTTTGTCATTGTATTCCAGTTTATATATAATACAGTCATGTGTTACGTGAGTATATTGAACAGAGTCACAGGAATGTGATCTGCCAGTATCTCCTGTCTGCCTTCTGTCGGTGAAGAAATTTTTACCATTCTTTGAGATTGTGTCATTGTCAGCAGTTCTATAATGTAAAAATATACATTTTGAGGGGTTGCTTTTTTTTCAATTATCCTAGAACTTTCTTCTTCAGCTTCTCATTGCTTAGTTTATAACTTTCAAACCAGAGCCACCTCCATCAGTCAAACCTTTTCTGTCTTGCCTGTTTGTACCAGTCTTGGCTGTTATGACATCCATTTCTAGCACACAGCAAATTTTACATATAGGCTCAAATTGCCTGTTACCACACAAAGACAAGTGTCCCTTTGATCCATTGGATTGTGAAATGGCAATCTGGCACAATTTGGTGCAGCTTTCAAGGGCATTAGAGCTCCTCATGGCTGAGTTAGGTGCCACTGAGGGCTCCTTGATGGTCCCTGCCATGACAGACAGAGCAGCTATCCTGGAGTGCAGTATCCGTCCTTAGTCAGAAGGTGTGTTGGAAAGGAGCTTTGCAGATAGAAAAATGTGAATTACTCTGTATATCTTTTAAGATAACGAACGCCAGAATTAAGACTGCCTGAACAAATCACAGAAATGAATCACAGAATAGCCTGAGTTGGAAGAGACCCAGAAGTACCATCAAGTCCAGCTCTTAAGTAAATGGTCTGTATAGGGATTGAACCCACAACTCTGGTGTTTTTTAGCACCATACTCTGACCAACTGAGCTAAAATGGAAGATGGTACCTTGGAACACAATGTCATTGAAAACAATTTAAGGAGCACAACTGATGGAAAACTCATTATTAGCTCTCATGTTGCAATATGACAATTTAAGGAGAACACAATATTTGGTTGCATGAGGAAGGAACACTGAGATGACTTACTCTGCATGGCACAAATATAAAAGATATGCTTTTACTTTGGACTTGAGGCTGCCTTACGTAATCTTCTCACTTTACATCTCTTGACTGAATTAATGTTCATGTCCCACAAGGCCAGCATTATGACTCCAGCCCATCTGCCATCACCTCACATCCAAGTTTTGATCTGAAAATGCAATTCACCTTTTTTTAAGCAATGATTTAATTAGTTAGTGATGACTAGGTTTTAGGATGCAAATGCAGGTCACGTAGCAGTAAAAAATATTTTTAAAAAGGCAATTCTTATGTTCCTAAACTTACGATTCATCCAGAGCCTATCTGGCTGTGACTGATCAACGACCCACAAAAATGTCAGAAGGCTCAAGGGAGATTTGGATGGTGACATTCTCATGAAGCTCAGAGAGGGATGCAGGGAATAGTCATGGCTGCAAAGAAAGCTGAACTCAGCACAAAGAGGACTGGATGGTTGTCTTTCTTCTGTATAAATGGCTACATCAGTTGAGTGGATTTGCTCAGTTGGTCAGAGCATGGTGCTAATAGTGCCAAGGTTGTGGGTTCAACCCCCGTGTGGGCCATTCAATTAAGAGTTGGACTTGATGATCCCTGTGGGTTCCTTCCAACTCAGAATATTCTGTGATCTGTGATCAGCCACCTAGATTGGTGGAGTGGATCAACTGGTTGTACTAGTTGTGTAAATCAACCAATCATACCATCTGAATAGATCAACCACTTTTCTGTCCCTCGGTTAATAAAAAGAGCAGAAATAGTTACACGACTGTTGATAAGGTACCCAACACAGAGCATGAACAACACAGAGTATAAAAACTGAACAACGAACAAAAAGGACTTTGATGAGAGTGACAGATGTGATCTGGATTCTTGTCGTATACATCTTGCCAGCAGCTGAGGACAGCAAGCATATTACTGAGAATTATGTTAGTACTGTGATTCAACTATTTATTCCAGCTGTATACTCTGATTATTTGTACTTATGTTGTGATTCAAGTGTATTGCTGTATCACCTTGCAAAATCAAATTTCCATGTAATGTCAAAAGAGATTAAAATCAGTAAATTTGATGTTATGCTTGAATGTGGAAATTTCCACAGGTGAATGTACTTCATTAATGATTCACAGCAATTCCCCTCATCTTTTCAGTGTTTTCTCCAAAAATCATCACTCACCGAGCCAGGAAAACAGGTGCATATAACAAGGATACATTGATATAACAGTTTTTGCCAAATTTTGTAGATTAATAATACATAACTTTTCAATATGTCTATATTTGAAGGACCTATGATTCCAAAACTTGAACCAGAGCACAGAAGGCTTGTACAAATGAGTCTGCTATCCACATTTCAAGAAGATTGCTGAAAAAATAGAAAAAATTAGAAAAGATACACAAGCAATATTTGTGGGTTAGAGGAAATAACTTACAACAAATGGCTTAGCTCAGGCTTTTTTATCTTTTCCAGATTTGAGTTACTTGGTTGTATTGTATAAATACTTGAACAGGCAGAAAATACTAGTTCTCAAGATGATTTTTAACCTCATGGAGAATAGTACAGTAAAAACCTAAAGGCAAAGAAGTTCAAATTAGAAATATTCCATAAATAAGTTTAATTGTGCACATGGTCATCCAACACACAAATTCTGAAGGCAATGGTGCACTCTCAGTCTTTTGAATTCCTTGAACTGAACTCAGATACCTACCCAGGAAATGTGTTCTGGGCAAAGAAAGTTTATTGCACCCAAGAGAGAGTTAGCTGAAGGAAATGTAATGGCCTGTTATTACTGGACACCAAACTAGGTAACTGAATGTTCTCTGCAAGCTCTACACTGTGTGAATCTATTTTTTATGTGATAGAGAGATGCATAAACCCATCCTAGAAAAAAAAACAAAAAAACAAACCTGAGACAAGTCTGACATTTTTCCCTTAAATTTTTTGCTGGCATTTAAAACATGGACCTAGATCTGTAATGGACTATGAGTTCACAGATTCCAGTCTCCTGTTTTGACATGTTGCAGTATTTTTTCACAATTTTGGAAATAGTACCAGGTATTCCAGCTCAAAGTCTGTTTCGCAGCCTCACTGCTCTTCTGACTGAATTTCCATTCCTGATCTATGTGTGGCCAACTTACACCTTTTGATTCTTGTGATGTTGTCCTTCAGCTTATGCTCCTGATGTAGGTAAACTTATTTGTGTAGAACAGTCATAGCTCTACTCCATTTTCAGTTAGATTGGTGGAATTGCAAATTTTTAAATTTTTTTTGTCTTTTCCTGTAATATTTTGTTATGTTTTCCTATTTATCCCAGCAGTCCTTCTCTACATTTGTTCCAGTCAGAGATCATGCATGTTGAAAGATGATTGTATTGTTTTCTGTATTTTATTCCATTTTTTTTCTCCATCAGTGCTCTGCTGTTCCTTTTTCATTCTTCTCTATTCTCCGTTCTGTGATCTGACCTATTTTTCATTCTGCTTTTGCTTTGATTCATTTATATTTTTCCTTTTTATCCATCCGCTCTGGCCTGGTTCCTCATCCATTCTACCAAACTGAAGTTTTAGATGTGTCACTTCAAGATAAATCAAAGCGTATAATTAGGCTGGAATCTTATCTGCTGCTGTGGCCAGTGACCATAGATACATAGGTGAAAAATATTTTGTTATACTGCAGAAATTCTCCTAGTAAATTAAGATTCTTGAGTTAGAGATATCTCTGCATTTCTCAACGCAATCAACTTTTTCATACGTATCAGCCATCCATTTAGTGAACTCTCGTCAACTTTACCACAACATTCAACAGGAAAGTGTGTCCTGAGTTCAACTATACATTCTTTTTTTAATATTACTTTTTAATCTAGTCATATTTGGTATGACCTTGTTCCTATACTGGAAGAGACACTGAACAGCTACTCACAACCCTGTTCTCTTTACAAAACCGAAGAGTACTAGTCTATTTAATTTGGTTTTGTACTGAAACAATTTCAGTTGTTTGGTTACCCTTCTCACTCTTTTGTTTTCTAAATCTACTCCATCCTTTTTTGTCAGAGAGGTATTGGAACTACACAGAATATTCCAAGAACAGGTAGATATTTCCTATGTCCATTGATACTATCATGTTTTCTGCTCTGTGTTATTTCACCTTCAGAGCAGAGTGTAGTAGTAGTCTATTTTCTATTTTTTTTTTTTCTGAAATGCTTTGAAGAGCTTTTTTTAAGTCCCAGTAATCAATTACCACTCAGCACATATGCAGAGTCAATCACTCTGCATACAATGTTGGATTTATTTTTTCTCTCCATCATTTTGCATCCATTTCACACTGAATGTTATTTTGCTCCTTCACTCTTCTGTATCAACCTGTCTCATAAGATCTTCCTGCACATTCATTTGCTGTTTTTAAAACCCCAAATATCAGGTATCAAACTCTGTCACATTAATATCCATTAATGGTATGGTGATGCAGAGTGTACTCCACTTGCAGCTTCCGTATATTCTTAAAAATTATAATTGATTTTAACCTTTTAATTGTTATTCTGTCATGTGAGGGCTTTGCTTCTTATCCCTTCACAGAATAATTTTTTGAAGAGCATTTGGTGACCAACCTTTTTGTATACCTTTTGCAAGTTTACAGACACTTTGTGAATTGTATATCTATTACCTCTAACCTTTTATATGGCTTTTTTAGAGATAAATTATACATAATTTAATTCTACAAAATTTTTCGAGACTTCCCCAGTGCCCAGTAACTACCTATGACTTCTCTAATTCTATCTTTTTATCATGATTGCCAGTAATTTTACTGTGTAATCATCAGATATATTGGTCTGTACTTACTCGATCCTACTAATATCATTAAAGATTAACACTGTATTCTGGTTTTCTGTCCATATTATGTGAGAGGTTACAAGCCTGGCTTACTTGCTCAACTACTTTACACTAGGGTTTTCAAGGAATGCCTGAGTGAAAACTGTCTTGAGCCAGTAATTTGTAATCCCTAACTTTTCTTCCTTTGAATATTCTATTGACATTTCAATTTAAAATTTATTCTTCTATGACATTCCCCATGCCATGCAAAAACACTCTGTAATGCCAATCTTCACTTCAACTTCCATCCCCAGTCACAAGCACCAGACTCTATCACAAACTCCAATCACTAACTCTATTATAAACTATATCCTAACCAAAAAATCAACCCATAGATAAAGACCTAATCTCAAACCAGAACCCAATCCCTAATCTCCAGCACCCAGCCCCACATTCATGCTGTAACACCAAAGCCCTAAATCTGATCTTGTGGATAGCATTAGAGTTGGGATTCAGTTTAAGGTTTTTTTCATGTTAGCATATGCTTCAAGTCAAGCTGAGGATTCGATTTATTGCTGGGATGAAGGTAACAGGGTGGCCAAAGATTATTTCTGGGCTTAGTATTAGGGTTTGAAATTATAATTATGGGTTTGGGCAGAGCAGAACTAGAGTTCGGGTTAGGATTAGTTTTAGAAGTTATGTCTGCGCTTGCACACAACAAATTGGATTATGGTTTGGCTTTATGTTTAGAGTTCAGTGTCAGGGTTACTCCAAATCTTCAAAGAGGGGCATTTAAGGTTGGTGTTATGATTCACTGGTAATATTCAGATTTAGATAGAGTTCAGTGACTGAATTTGGCTTTAGCATTATGGTAGGGTTTAGGATTAGGGTTGTGCTTAAAATTTGGATTTTGTGTTTGAATGTGGTTAGTTTGAGGTTGATGGGTGAGATTAAGGCTAGGTTTAAAATTTGGGTTAGATTAAGGGTTTTGGTTTATGTTTAGGGTTTTGTTTAATTTTAGGATTAGGGTAAGGGTTAATTATCAGGGTTCCCGCTTTGTTTTGGTTAGGCATTAGAGTTTATTATTAGTGTTACTTTTTAGGGGTATTTATGATTAGAGAGATTACATATTTTAGCATTTTTTTGGATTTCACTGATTTAATCAAGGCTATAAGGAGTTGGAACTTTTCTGTTGCTGGACTGACATACATTTGGAGCCAAAAAAAGCAGTTAAAAATATTGTTATGGATTAGAAAGTCAGATATATGCAATTTGGTTTGAGCAAGATATATTTCTCAAGTATGCACCCAGGTGCTGTAAACATTTTTGTCTATATTTTCCATTAGTGCCAGTTAATGAAAAGTTTCAGCAAAAGAACAATAACTTTTGGAGGCACTGTTATTAAAGAGCTGAAAATATGATAAAACCTGTGTCAACTCAGACAGAGCACAATCAGAAATGCAAGTGATGGCAAGGACCCAAACAGATTGTGAAGTTCAATCAAGATATGCAGCCTGCAGAAATCTAAGTTAATCACATGAAATCCCTTCTGTCTTCAGGAGGAATGCAGCCAGATGACAGCAAAACTGAAATCATGGCCAACATAAGCCATCAGCCACTAACATAATCAACAAGAACATAACACTTCTGGAGACACTTGTAAACTACAAGAACATAGCATTTCTGCAGATACTCGGATTGATGGAAGTTTTGGTGTAGTAAGTACTTTTAGAAGAAGCCTGGACTGCTTTACAGAATTGATTGCTTTGTAGCACTACAGTTTGGATAGCAGTCATAAAAAAATGCAGCAACACAAGTAACAGTCCTAATTAGTCAGGATGTGTGTTTCCAGAAGCCTAGTCATCATTCAAACAATGAGATCCTGAAATGGATTAGAAATTTACCTACTGAAAGACTGAAGTTCTATTTCATGTATATGCTGAGATTTCATGTCATCCAATTTATTACCAAGGAATGCCGGCTACTGCATTTGCAATAGGTGGTTTTTTTTCCTCTTCAAGAATGTAAAAAGGCAGATTGCAGCACTGTCATTTAGCAAGCATTGCTGTGACCCTCTAAATCTCTAACAGCTCTACTGAGCTCGAGGCAAAATACAAAAAATGCTATCCACTACTGAACAACATCTCACCTTCAGATTTGCAAGGCAAGGAAATAACACACCATCATATACGAAAAAAATGCTTTCTTTGAGTCAAGAGTAAAACTGGGGAATAAGCCACAGCTTTTGGTAATGTTAGGTTTTGCAGAAATATTCTTCTTCGTGCAAAACTGGACCTAAACTTTCCTGGGAGATGTACCAAAATAAGCACATAAGAGAGACCAGCTGCTGTGCCTGATATGAACCTCTGGAACTGATGCTAATACCTCCTGAGAATGCAGATTTTACAGCTACCACAAGATGCTGATACCATCACATACTTGGTTTATCTACACACAGATACTGAAACAGGGTTGATGCCTTACTTGAGGCAGTGGATTAGGACCTCTGGTCCACTCAGGCCTCTTTGACCTCTCCACATACAAATCAAGTTTAAGGGAGCAAACTATAGTTTACCTAAGGTATTTTTTCACAGTAAAGGTTTAAGAATGAATAATTATTAGTTCAAGTATTTACTATTTGTTAATTAACACTTTAATTCTGTTTGCTCACCGGAGAAACTTTGCTTGGAAGGAGTCTTTCATAGAGTGCAAAAGCTTGCTCAGGGTCTGGAATGCTAAAATTTGCATACAGGTTGTAGTAATTCTGTGTCTCATAAGCAGTATTCTGGTTCAGCTTGGTGGTCAGGATGCTACTTTGTGATCCTGGGGTGACTGACACTGCAGATATAAGAAAGCTCACTCTCGGATTTGCCCCACATAATTGAAGGGATCCCTCTCTCTTTCTTCTTTTATTGACTTCTGAGATTGAGGTTATATTTCTGAAGCAGTTGGTGTTATCTCTCACGTACCAGGTTCTGATAATCAGTCCTGACTTACACTGCCTAATACAACACAAAGTAAAATCTCCAAAAGGAGCACTGGTTCAAAGAGCATGTGTGGAAGTTAGCATTGCATCTTTAGGGCTACTGCTTTGGGCAACTCCATGAGTCCAGTGCTTCACCTGAGCTCATAGGGAAAGTCCATTGTGTGAAGAAGACATGGCCCACATGCTTCCTGAAATGTTTCACCACTGATCCTTTTTTATAGGTCCCCCCTTAAAGATTGTATGTTGTGCTGAAAATCGAAGATAAAGGTATTCCGTCCTTTATTGATACACACAATATTTTGAGGTGGAAGAGATCTGCTTTCATACTGGTTTCTACAGACATTCTGCTAATGCTAATGGAATTCAAGCAATTCTAAAATTATCAAATTCAGAGAAACTCTCTTAGGCTGACATTCACCTGACTGCATTTAGATATTTTCAGCATTGCAATGTGCATTGCAATAATGCAGTAGACTGAAGATGTCTAATACACTGTTAGTTGTTTGGCCTCCTTTTATCGTTGGGTATAGAAAGAGAGAATCTCAGAATTAGATTCTTCTTATCTGAATGTGGGTTTCCAACATAAATCAGATAGTTTCTGAAAAGCTATCTGAAATTCTAGCAGTTGAAACTCAACCCTAATGTTTCCAGGATGTTAGTTTATATTCTGCATTATTTCATTTTATAAAGAGTGACGTGACTGGCATTTTAAATTCATAATTTATAATTCCATGTCTTTGTGGCATCTTGTAGTTTCTCCGTGTTAAGTTGTGCGAGACACCACAGGAGTAATCTGTAGTCAGACATGAAATTTTAGTGAGTTGCTCTTTTTCTGTTCAATGTATTGCTAAAAGAAAAACAAAAGCATCTTTGAAATGAGGACAGATGCAGTTGCAATTCATCTTTCCATCCTTTGGATAATGTGTTGTGCATTGCAAAGGCTAATACTTGCCAAGTTTCTGCCTACATTCTATCTTCCACCTGTTACTATATCAGTGATGTCATGTGCAGGTCACTCTATGATGATAATGCTTATGATTTGATTCTTTCCCAAGTTAAAAAACAAAACAAAAACCCACTTCATATTGATTTAAACCTGGGTTTATGTGTCAGTAGAAAAAATTTCCACAGTGATTTTCCAAGAGCATCCCTCCAATTTATTAGAGTTTCACCATCCCAGGAAGTTTTTATACTGTTGTGTAAGGTATATATCCTCTCCATTTTATATATTTATTTATATATTTTATTATATTTATAAATATTTATCTATTATATTATATTTATATATATATTTTATTTATTATATATTTTAGCTGTAATCTTTCACAAACCTCATAAAAAAAAATATAAACCGTAATGGTATTTTTTCAAGTCACTGGCCTAGTCAGATTTTACTAGTCACTTCAGGACAAGTCCTCAAGGGATGACAGCCCATTACACTACAATTGTCCAAGATCAGTTACTACATCCGTGGCCAATTTTGTAAGCATATGTTTTCCTGGATTAGAATCTGTAAGTTTTTCTGCCTGAGTGAAATCTAATTTGCTGTTTCAATTCTATACTGGAGAAAACATCTCCTTCCAGTTGTGTGTCCACTGTGAATGTCAAGCTAATTTTAAAGTAATTATTTTGGGTATACTTAATTAATCTTCTATTTCTAGTGATCTAGATCAATGCTTTAATCAAAGTTTTAACAGTTTCAAAGGTTTTCTTGTTGTAGCTGGTTGATGTGAAAGAGAGCTGACAGCTTATGGTTCCAGTGCATTTTCAGGTTGGAAGTCAGTATGTATTCCCTCTACTTCCACATCAGCCAGGTGTTAACTTATTACTGGTAAAAGGGAATTTTTTCTATGTTATTAACCTGGAATGGGGTATGAGAGCAACAGCTGTATGGACTCAGCACTCATTAACATGCACTGCAGCTGTTGGACTGCAAACCTGTTTGAGCAGTCTGTCTTGGGAAGGAGAAAGGAAAAGAAAAGGGCAGTAGTGCTCTATTTTTTATGATTTTCTCTTATATCTAGGGTCCAGATTTACTCCTAGTGAACTCATCGATAATAATTAGCATGACAGCAATCACATGGCTTTTTCTTTCCAAAGTGTTTGTATTTCTCTAAGGTAAGAAATTTCATATACAATGGTCATATCACATTTAACACATTCTGGTTTAATCTCCTGCCTGAGCTGCTTACAAATGGAAGGTGTTTAATGTGAATATCAGTTAAAGTATTGTGGTCGTATTTACACCTACCTTACAAAGTCATCTGACAGTAAGAAAGTTTCTTCTGGAATTTCTGTTCTTTGCTCAGGACCAATGCTCCTTCATACCTTATTTTCCTTACTGTTTTGGGGGATTTCCTGCACTACTAGCTATTATTAAATTATTATTAATTATATTATTGTTATTTTTAAAGACAGCAAAATAACCCATGCCAAATAAACCATTCAAGGATGATAGCCTTTGTTTTCATTTTTTGAATGCAGATATGGTTTGCAAGTGCAGAATACATGATTTATTATATTTTCATGTAAGTTGTTATCTTAAAGTATTCGTTTTCTTTGGTGTGTAGACAGTCACAATGGTTCCAGTCAAGATTTTCTCTCTGTCTGCACAAGTTAAGCTTTCCAAAACATGAACAAGTAGCATGTAATGAACCATACTTGCTAACAATTGCGTCTTTCAGAGAAAGCTGTAAGCTAAAGATTTTGAAATGTCTGGAGTTCCTCAGTTATTTCTATAAGCTGATGAACCATCATTCAAATGAACAACTGGTTCAAACCATACTCATTCATTTCTACAGTCACTCATGGGAAAATTTAGCAATCTGTGTCGCTTACTGATCTCTAAAGATGTAGATATCTTGAACAAGCACAACATAACGATTTTTATTTTAGATACATTTCAACATTTTTTCTCCATGCATATTCTCATCCAAAAGGACAATAAATGTTTCTAGCAAACTTTTGGACTAAATGATGGTATAAAATGATAATATTTACAGTTATAAATATTTTTGCTAATCAGTGATGTGATCACATCATGTGAATTGGTCTCTTCCTCCTGGTTTGTGAAAGAGAGTGAACACTTTTCCTTTTTCTTACAACCATTAAAATAATACTATAGAAGCCAGTCACAGGGCCAAAACTCTGTGGTGCCTCCAGACTCCTTTTGGGTTAAGCAAGCAAACACCCCATGATTCCATAAAGTCTAGATATCTCATTTAGCATAAGATAAATAGTCTCTGGTGTTAAGTCTGCCTCCACTAACCGTGAAGGCTTCCCAGAGGATAAACTGAATGGTGAATGCTTTTTGACAGATAGAATTGGGCAAGATGAATCTCAGCTATGTCATGCCCCAAGATATTCACAACAGACATTTGTTTTATAGGGCTCCTGCAGCTTCACAGCCTTTTCAGCAATCCCACCTGGTGCTGAATGTTAGAAAGGATTCTCTTTTTCTAACATACAACTTGCTTCTCCCTTTGCTATGGTTTAACCTTCAGGCAGCTGAACACCACAGAGCCATCTGGTCACTCTGTCCCCTGGAGATGAGGGAGAGAATAGGAAAACAGGTAAAACACATGGGTTGAGATAAAGACAGTTTAGTAGGACAGAAAAGGAATGGAAAAGGTAATAATGATTATAACACAATATACAAAACAAGTGTTTTTTGAGCGTTGCAATTGCTCACCAACCACTGACCAATGCACAGCCTGCCCCAGCAGTGGGACAGCTCCCCAGCCAGCTCCCCCCAGCTGAACTGTTCAGCATGATGCTTTATGGTGTGGAATGTTCCTTCGTCCAGTTGGGGTCAGCTGTCCCCAGCTGTGTCCCCTCTCAGCTTCCTGTGCACCCCCAGCCTTCTCACTGGCACTGCAATATGAACATTTTCCTGGCTCAAGCCTTACCTAGCACAGCAAGAGCCCTGTTTCCTGTTCTTGCAGGTTTCGCTCCAATATGTTTTAGGTACAATAACTTTCAGGGCCTTTCCTAATGGACCTTACCATGTACATGTGCCATTGTTTTATTGTATCTAGATGCAATTAAATTGCATTTTTTTCAGACTGTTTCTCCATTTCATCAAAATCGGCAGCTCCTCCCTTGCTCTTTCAGTTCTCCCTAGTTTGGCACTGTAATTTTGCAGAACAAAGTGCAAAGATACCTGCCTGGGCAGACTGAACAGTAATCACTGTTCAAAGACAAAGAAATCTGTTCATCTCCCAGTTTTTCTAGCAGAAACAATTTTTAGCTATTGTGTTCTTACCTGATGAACTGGACAATTTAATTTCAAACTCTTTCACGTCTTCCCAATGAAGACTGGCATCCATTACTTCTATGTGATCTTTTGTTAGGACCTGGGATTCACAGCTTTTCTGAAAATTCTAATAAAATGAAAACAGAGGAAAACAAAACTGATTTCTGGACCACTCTAAGATATGTTAACAAGCCAATAAATAAAAAGAAGTAAATTTTTTTCAGATGGCAGGATAGTATTTAGACTATGGCAGATGGAGGCTTTTCAAAGTCCCAAGTATATCTGGTCAGGTAAGCAGAAATTGTGGCACCAGGTGGGGTTCATTGTTGATAAATACAAGTTCCAGAGGAATATTGACCACCAAATAGATTCCTGGACTCTAGATTAACTGTAACACATGGAAAGAGCTGTGGGTTGCTATAGGTTGCAAATGAAAAGTCCTAGCTCAGCGAAAAATCAAAGAAAATGAGAATGAACAAAGACAGGAATAAACACAGAAAAGTTAAACAACATAAAACTATTATGTACAGAATGCATTCAGATTCTTCCCTGTGGTAACATGACTGCCAAACAAAAGGGATCCAATACGAATAGTGAACCCAAGCAGAAACAGAACGCGTAAAGTGTTCACTCTTTTTCACAGACCAGGAAGAATAGACCAATTCACATGATGTGATCATATCACTGATAAGCAAAAGTATTTATAACTGTGAATCTTATCGTTTTATACCATCATTTTGTCCAAAAATTTATTAGAAATATTTCTTGAACTTTTGGATGAGAAGATGCACAGTGAAAAAATGTCCAAATGTATCTAAAACATTGTCTATAAATCTTCTGTCTGAGGGCATAAACACAAAGTACATGAAGAAGGACTTTCCCATCAGACAGTTTTCTCAGTGCAACAAAGCGTCCTTTTAAAAATGTATCAAAAATGAACCAAGAAGAGTGGGCAAGACTCAGAAAACCTTTACAAATAAAAAGCTTTCATCAGCATCAATAAGTGTAAAATACTGTAGTCTGGACCAGTAAATTATTACACACAATTACCAAAGTGTTCACACGGCTATAAATCAAATTGCTAGAAGGCTCTATAGCAACGTATTTCTTATCTCATATAAAACTACTGCAATCAGCCAGTATTTCTACAGGAAGCTTTGGAAGAGAAGATGAAGAGACTCAGAGAGGTATTTGCAGAAACACTGTGAGATCTGAGCCAAGGCTGAACTCAGTCCTGTGAAGGTGAGGTAGCAGCGATGACAGTACAAAGGAATCTGCTAATGTGAGGCAAACAGTATCAGCCTGAAGCCTATGACGGGTTCCTGCTGCCACTGCTCTATGGAAACTGACTCACATCCAAACCCACCCACATCCTGAGACAAGATTAAGAGGTTACCAGCATTTCCATCACTGGCACCAGGGAGGAAAGAGTGATACAGAAGTTTCCGCAAAGGAGGAAAGAACAAACACCAAATTACTTCTCCCTCTGATGCTGCAGAAGTCTACCATAGTTGTATCAGTGTGTGTGTGTGCATATCCTCTTGACAGTACATCTGTTGCTCCCTAAAGAATTTAGATTTCTTTGCTGCTGTGGTTTGCTGTAGACATGAATCTTCATTTAAAATAATCACTGATTAACGCTCAGGAGATTGCTGATCTGTATGAAACAAAGAGGAGATGTTTGTCCTCACTTTCATACCAAGGGGAAAAAGGCTTTCACTCACCCTCCCCAGCACAGGCAATGGAGCCATGGTTCCTTGCAACTACTCCAGCAGTACCAGCAGCACCAGCAGCAGAGTTGTTGCTGGGAGCAACTCAAAAAAGGATTCGAAATGGAGCCCCCCATATAGCTGGTTCATTCTTCTGTTCCCTTTCTCTGTCCTTTTTAAGGAATAAATGTTTGGTTTAATTCAAGAAAAGAGTTTCAGGCTTTTTCCAGCAAAGAGACTGGCAAACTGGAAGCTATCGGAAGACTGGAGATGTCTGTTTAAATCTTGGAGGTTTTGTGCAAGGAAGGAAAGGGAACTTGTGTTGTCCCCTCTCATGGCTGACAAACAGTGGCACTAGTGATGGCAGCTCGATACCCTGCAATTATATGCACAGTTCAATAGTGGTTGATCACTTCCTGACAACTAGAAGAGGCAAGTCTACATTCAGCACCCGGTACTGTTCAATAATCCACAAGTTTAATGCCAAAAGTGAAAGGAGACAAGAAACAAATCCTTTCATGTTTGAGGTACCACGGAAGTTGCAGTCTAATCTACTCTTAGTTAGCACAACATATACATTTACATAGTACATTTTTTAGCTGGAAATTGAGAGTGAAAAAATATAAACCCTCCTCTGATACTTCAGTTTTTATCTACTCAATTACATTAAGTAATTTTGCGTATTGTTTAAAAATGAAAACCAGCCCTTACTCTTTAGCTGCTTTGATACTCTGCACTGCATAGATGAGGATTACAGCTCTGGTAATGGGCAAAGGAGTATGGACTGCTTGTTTTTGGTCAGTGGGGTTTAGAAGTGACTGATCCTTCCTGCATCAAAACTTTAAATGTCAGAACACAAGTGACTGAAGTGTCTTCATAAACGTGTGAAAAACGGCTGCTAAAATTCACTTGGCAAACATTAGTTACACTAGTGGAAGGGAGAAAACTATTCTTTCTGCTTTAGTATTTTGTTGACATTTTAGAACCTTTAAGGATGTTTTATTCTGTGTGAACACTGAAAGATTTTCTGAGGTGTCTTTTTAATTAAAAAAAACCCCAGCATATGGCTTTAGCAAGAGCCAACCAAAATAATGTGCAAATGTGTTTATGTGTGGATGGCTGCATTCCAAAGTTCAGCAGTGCTAAATTGGCAGCGTTTTCTGAAAAGATAAGATTTACTGTTTGGAAACAGGATGAAAGTTTAAGCTTTGCATTCCTATTACTAGCTAAAAAGAGATCAGTTTGGTTTCCATTTGCTATTTTAGTAGTGCTTTATTTATCTTTATTCCTTTGCTGCAACTATGTAGGCATAGCGTAATACTGTCTTCTACATTTAAGAGCTAAAGCTTGTGGAGAAATGAAAGCATTAGAGGATGAAAACTTCAAATGTACGGGTCAGAAAAGTGATGTTGCTCCTATTGACACAAACAGTGCGTGTTTAGCCTCGGAAAAGCTGTGCAGTTTAGGTTTGCTGAGGGCTGTTGGTGATTCTAGACTGGATTTAGAAACCAGTATGCGCAGCCTTTGATGAAAAGTAGCCTCTGTTTCTCAAAAATCATGCTGTTATTTTGGTATCTGTTACACTTGGTAGTGCCTAATGCAAACTGCAGCGCTATACAAATAACAAGGACATATTATGCTAACAATTAGATTGTCTGCAAAATGGCCTAACTCCATTTGCATGATAATGAAATGGCCCACAAAAAGCAAACACACCAGAAAATAAGACTTTATGCAAACTGTCTGATACTATGTGCTCGTTGCAGTCCTTAGAGGAAGTCTGCTTTCTGAAAATGGCTAACAACTTTTACCAGATCAAAGATCATGGATTAGCATTGCAGTGAAAAACAGAATATGTAAACATTTATAAATCAATCAGGCAACAAGAAATGATTTATTTTTTGTAATAAGCCAAAATGTTAAATCTACAAAATTGATTTGACAAGAGGAAATAATGCTTTGTTATTTTGTTTGTATGTTGAAGGAAGACTTCAGCTCTCTTCTGAACAAACAGCTGTGTCACTACAGGTGCTGCACCACCCAGTGATTTTAGGTGGATCTAATGACAGAAAATCTGCTTTTCTTCCCCATGAAATTTCTTTCCTTATGCATTATTAAATTGAAAATATATGCAATCTAACCTTTATAAGTGTCCTAGCATAGGAAAACTTTCTTGTCTGCATTAGAGAACAAAGGGATTTTCTAAAGTGCTTCTCGGTTTTGTCCGTGATTTCTTGGAGGATACATGTCACTCCTATCTCCAGGGCAAAGAACCTTTTAATGCAGCAAGGGACAGAGGCTTGAAATATCCAAAGTACCACTGAATATAAAACATAACTGTATCTTGCTTACCTTACATCCTAATTTTATGGCTGATGTTACACTTGTTACCAAATGCACCAATTAAAAATGGACTCTACCAAAGCTTGTGCAAAATGCAGCTCCCTCTCAAAGAGCTTACCCACATATATACAATGACCTTGCATATAAACTTGAAAAAGCAACTATTCTAAAAGCATACCTGCAAAATTTAACACCAAAAACCTAGAAAGTTTCAGAAGGATGATTCCTTATGTAGATTTCACAGCAAGAGTGTCTGAGCCCTGGAACAGGCTGCCTGCTGGCTTTAAAGGGATCATTGATTTTAAAAGCTCAAGAGGAAAAGATCCTGAGCAGCCTGTTCTAGTGATTAAGTTGGCCCTGCTTGGAGCAGAACTTTGGGCTGCAGGCCTTCAGAGGTCACTTCCAAGCCAAATTATTCCATGATTCTAGGATCCTTCCTGTTTGTGTGAGTATATGTCCTAAGTCTACAGACACGTTTTGCTGCTAATTTTAGAGTAGATGCCTTCCTCGCCAAGAGTTAGTCCGCAGCTGACTGCTGTTAGCTAAAACCTTTTTGTGACAATCACTGACTTTGGATTATGGCCTTGCAACATAGAATGGATCTGCTCAAGGGAGGAACCAGCTGTTTTATATGTCTTTTTATACTCATTGAGCATGTGGCTGCATGCTTTATTTACTGAATCACATCCAAATCCCTCTCCGACAGAAATAATTAAGGTTTTTTGGGATTTTTTTTGGTGCACTTATTGCTATGATATTCAAATGCTTAATGAATTCATCTTTACAAGCTTCAAGTGACATCTTTATACTGTCACAGGGAATAGCAGTATTGCTTCACATTTTTACAGTGATAAAGACAACAGGACAACTTGCGTGTACATAGTATCTGCTCAAATTCCTTACTGATGGATTTGGGTCTTGAGACCTTCATGCTGATATAAGCAGCCTTAAGAATGAATGTCATGTCTAATCTCAGGATCTGCTCTGTAAGGCACACATTTCTCTTTTTCAATAGGATACAGGAATGCTGTGAAATGGTTTCGCTTAGAAGGGCTGTGCCATTTCATTAATTACTTCATCTTTGAAATTGTTTTGGCCTTTTGTGAATCAGCACGGGAAGATGTGTGAGTGACATCCTGAAAGCTACAGAAAATCCATTATATTTCAAGTATCTAATGTGGAATTATTTTGTGTGTTTTTGTTAAATTAACATTATTCATATTGGTGGGTCAGAAATTAAAAGAATAGAATGCTGTAAAATGAAGAGTATAATTTTTCCCTCAATTTTTGAATATAAAAGTCTGAAACAGTGTCACAAATCAAAGTGCTTTTTCCAAATGCTACATTTTAAGTAGTCCTCTCTAGATATGGTGTTCAAAGACATTAGTATATGATTTCTCCTTTTTTTGTCAGCCAATATCACTGAGAAAAAAAGGTATGGGAGAACCAGGCATTGTCATGATAGTAAGAAAAATTGTATTTTAAATTTAGCTAGCAGATTTATGCAAGGTGGAGATACGTTCAAATTATCAAATTCTGCTTTAAACTGAAGCCATTTTTCAATTTTTAACTTTGGAGAACTCAAAGATATTTAGAGATATCTGTGGCACAGATCAATTTCTTGTAAAGACCACAGGCAAATGGAAAGGACTGTGTTTCCCTCTTTACACACACTTAAACCTGTGTGCATTAACAGATGTTTTTGCCTTGTTTATTCCATCAAAGAGCACACTGGAATGCCTCCTGCTGTGACCTGGAAGTATATTTCCAAAACATACTGAGTATGCAGGTGTGTCAGAAAAGCACAGAGGGTGCATGTGGAAATGATTGAAATCAATGGCAAAAACATTGATTTCCATGGAGTCTAATTTTGTAAATTAAGGGCAGACAGCTCAGTCTAAACATATAAGAGAAGAGGGAAGTATTGGGGGAGAGGAAGCAGACACAGGCATATGCTCTCTAGTACGTGGAGAGGACCAGAGCTCCCAAAATTCCTCCTGCTCCAACTCCAAATAAATCCAGATCTACTTCCATGACTGAGGTTGTTGCAATAGAAGCCTTTTATATTATCTGAAAAAAAAATTAAAATCTAGGGGCTATTGACTGCACATATTTGTTTTAGATGATAGACATATCACAGCACAGCCCAAGTTCTAATCCAAGGCTACTAGAAATGCAAGTGCCTTGCTATTCTACAGTTAATTTGAAAAATGGCTGAAGGTTGACTTGTCTTATCCCAGACCTTATTGTAACCTCGCCACATTCATGTTTTACTGAAAAAAATTGCAGATAATTTAAAATTACCTTCTCAGCCGTTCCTTGTCTCTCCTTGTCTCTTCTGGTTTTTATCCTGCTCCCTTTCACCAGGAAATGTTGGTTTCTGTCCTAGATAATAAAGCGTGGATGAAGAAGAATATTTCCTTAGTGTTTTCTCCACTAGCATTCACTGCTGACTAGCAGAAGTTTCCATACATCACTCTTGCCGAAACTTGAAGCGTTACTTCAGCCACAGAGAGAAACAAACATTGTTAACAGCAAAATAAGACAACTGGGAGTGTTATACTGAGCTAAATCATCCTGCTACAACAGTACTGTGGAATTGCAATTCAGCATCAAAAACAATAAGGGTATTATTTCATCTAGTTTGCTTTATTTTCCGCCTACACAGGGCATTTTTATTTCTTCATTGTGTCTCAATCTGATCAAGAAAAAAGTGTATGATCTGCTTGGCTCTTAGAAAAAATAATGAAAAAATAGGGATATTTCTTTGTTCTTTACCATCTTAAGTGCATTATTTCTGTGCCTATGCTGCTGACAGTATTCAGCTTGGAGAGTTTTCACTGCCCCTCTGGACTGCTTATGTGGATTCATTCATGTCTATATTGCTGCAAGCACTCTAGAGAGAAGTGCTATGTCCACATTGTGTTGCACTTGAAGGGATATCTTTTTCTGTACCACATGACAAAGAGCTTTGTGCCTTCCCATGGAAGTGCTTTACTAGTACAATACACAACGTGCTCGCTGCTCATTAGCTCCCTGTGTGACATGTGGCTGCTGCAGTAGCCTCCACACAGGAGTGCAGCCAGGCGGTCTGTATCTGCTGCCTACACTAAAGCCAGGCTCCCTGCTACATCATCTGTTGCTCTGCAGGCTGCTAGTAACTCTGATGCTTCGGCCACTGCTGCATTCTGCCAGGCTAATTTGGCACTTTTGCAGGCCATTGGCAGAGCTCTCACTTGTCTGCTACAGCATCTGGCAAGTTGCTTGCGTGTCATATGAGCAAGACATCCAGGAGGTGCAGGCTAGCCACCAGAACAACTGCTAAAAATGCAGTGTGCCAATCATAGTCAGTAGCATCAGTCTGGTGGGCTGCCTGAGTTGCTGGGGCCAACAGCTTTCCCGTGGTGGGGAGAAATTTGGGAGCTAGAAAACCAGTATGCACTGCTCTGCAGATGAGATAGTTTGGAAGAGCTGAGGATCATACTGGATCCTCTTGGAAGGACCTGTCAGCTCCAGATGCATTCATTCCAGTCAGAGAGTTCATGGTAGCTAGTGACTCCTCCTTGGAACAGGTCTTGCTCAGCGTATTCTGACCAGAGGTTATGCCACACCCCCAAAACTCTCCTCTTTCCCCCTTGGTTGCAGGGGAGTGTCTGCAAACCTGGCCTCAGCAGATGAGCCTGTGGGCTACGGCCTCACCCACCCTGAACAGAGGCAGGAATGATTTTCAGGACATCTGCTGGGTTTGGCTTTCTTGTGGATACATTGTTCTCCCTTAGTCTTGTTTACTCATCCCTAGACCTAGGGTAACTGAACAATATTGTCATCTTTATCTCATCTCAAGTTCCCTGAGGTGACTTAACTCACAGTCTGAAGTTCCAGTCAGGTCAAGGAGGAGTGGGCTTGGGTGGTCACAACTTCTTTACACAGTTTTGCCATAATGGGCAAAACTCCTTCATAAAGATGTTTAAGCCATTAACCATAACTTTTCAGTCTCTGACAGCTCTGATGTGCCCACAGCCCCTGAGAGGCTTTGGACAATCCCACATGGCACCCTGAGCCCCACACTGCAGAGCCGTGGCTTTGGAGGGTGGCCTGTTTGGGTCATGAGGGATTGGCCAGATGGATGCAGCCAGGGAGCTGTGGTCAGTGGCTCCCCGTACGGGTGGAGGCCGGGGATGAGGGGTGTCCCTCGTGGCTCTGCCTCGGCACCGGGGCTCTTAAATGGCTTCCCCAATGACACAGAGAGTGGATGGAGCTCACCCTCAGCATGTTTGCAGGGGATGGGAAGCTGGGCAGGGCAAAGGCTGAGGTGAAGGACTTGGGGGTGCTGACGGATGAGACATCTGGCATCTGCAAATGTCCAGCTGCTTACAAGGTGGCAAAATGCTGAGAAGAGGCTGGACATCAAGATCTCCTGAAGAGAATAAAGTTCTGGCTACATTTGGCACAACCTGTGTGAGAATGTTATTGCCTTTCCTTACAGACCAGTTGCTGTGGCATTTGGCCTTTCAGCTTTTGCATGTCTAGCCTGAAACTGGACAGTTGCCACAGTTCGACATGCAGCAGAGAAGACAGATAAACATAAAAGTATTCCATTTGTGGTTAAGTACCTACAGGAGCCTGCTCACTCATTGACACAGCACAAAGCCATACAAGAGGTCCACCCAGTCCTCACAAAGCACATAACAACACATTTTACATGACTTTACAAAAATGTAGCATTTGCTTTCTAGAAATCAAAGAGCACATAAAGAAAAAAGGCCTATTATCACACACGAGGCTTCCTGGACTTCATTTGCAGATCATTCAGGCTGATTGATCATTGTAAGAGTATGGGGAATGTGAGACCATCTGCTTCATTAATTACCTGACTATTAATTATAAATTAAATAATAAATAACGAGAAAGGTGATAAATTGAACACACAGATACACAAATCTGACGGGTAGGTGATAACTGAGACAGTAAGGAAAACCAGAACTACTCAGACAGTGATTGATAGTTCACTGAAATCTGCTCGGGCACAGTCTTGAAGCGGGTCAAGCTGAACCTTGTAACAGATAAGCAGGTGGAAACAAGGCTGAGTATTATGGAATGCTTGAGGGTCCCTGTGGACTTTACAAAACTCATTATGGAAAGCTAAAGAAAGGGCCAGAGGCTGAGAAATTATTTTCAGGGTGGATCTGAGAGGAATAAACTTGAGAAAATAAGGGAAAGGTAGAAAAATAGACTGTTTAAACGGTCTGCTGGTCAGTTAGCTTGTCTGAGCCCTATTCCTGATCACCTCAATCTAGCCAATCTTCCTATTAAATCATTTTCCTGAACAAATTGTCTTGTATAAAACCACTTTCTATCCTATGTGTGAGTCCCGTAGGGTATACATGTCAGTGTCTGGAGACATTCATGTGCAAAAGAGTTCTGGGCGTCTGCAACTGCAAATAGAGATATAGAAACCTCTGTCATCATCCCTTCAACTCCTCATGCAGCTTCCATGCGTGGCTGGATGTTATCTAATGTCTCAAAGTACTGTTTTATTATGATGTCATTCTTTTGTGGGGTAGAATTCCCTGGAGCAATACTGTGCGGGCAAATAAGCTGGCTGGCATAGACTGAGAGGACTGTGCCGAGTGCAGCAAGATATACTTGAGCAATCTCAACCCTAGCACCTATATGCTGGGTTTTCTGAAAATCCTTTCCTCACAACTATCCCAAGTTTGGACCCCCAGGGAGCTGGTTAGTTCACTGCAAAGCAGGACTCAGAAGCAATCTAACAGTGTGGATATAACTCGCAGCCATGCATTCGCATTTGCTTCCAGGGAGTAGTCATTTGTTTGCAATTGAAGGATACCACCAATTTATTGAAATGCCATTTAAAAACGAGTGTTTAAATACTAGAAATAGTAAAAGATTCTATTTTTGGTGTTGTAAAGGTTGTTTACAAAGACAGCTGCAGTGATAAGTCAGAATAATGCTGCATGACATTGACATATATTTCATCTCATTTGTAATAGCTGCCATGAGCAGGCCTGTTGAGGTAAATAGTGGATGCACCTTGGCATTTCCAGCTTCAAAAGCCACAGTGAAGGATTTATAACCACTGCAATTTTCTAACGCTGCTCTGGAAGGAGGAAAAAAAAAGAATAGTTTAAATGACATCAAGATGGAAGTATTCTGTAAAGAGAAATAAAATTGTTAACTCATTCAGTATTTTCGGAGTCTGTGGCAGTCAAAGAATGATCCTTTCGTAAAGTCTGTATTAGCACGCTGTAACTCAGAGAAGCTGTTAAAAACATAAGCAAGGACGTACTATGTACTTCAAAAGTCTCCCTGAGAACAACTATCACAGAATGTAATGGTTTAAACTAGCTCAGTGCCATTTCACTCAGCTAATTTCAGAGCCATAAATACAGGCCTCTGCATATAAAAATTAATGTCTTAATGTTTATGCCAAAAAAGTGCACCAAATTCTATAAATAATCACTTGAATGAAAGTATTTTATTTTTAAAAATGGCACGTCTGAGTTTAAAAGTCCAAACTGTGTGAAGAGATGTTTTCTTTAACACCATTATTGTGACATTGTTTGTCATCCACTCATTCTTCTAGAAGATGTATTATTATTGTAAGGAAATGGGACTGCCATCTGTTCCTTCAGAAGATACTCCTTGATCTTTAAAGGCTTGGTAACATATCACCATTTCCAAATGTGCGTGGTAGAAATTTGTAGTGTCTTGCAGAACGGGATTAAAGACTGGACAGGTTTGAGAAGTGAGCTCCAGAAAGAAGCGTTGAATAGGACACCTCCTTGTCCATCTCCCTGCACGCAATATATTTCATCCAGCCAATATCTTAAAACTGTCATTAAAGAGAAGTCTCTGGAATATCTAGAATCATGCTGGGCTTCTAAACATAACCTTTTACACCAAGACTTTAGGAGAGTCAATACTGCAGCAGCTTTTTTGGAACAAATCTGGGTACCTTGATGTCACTTGCCTTGCCGTGGTGTCATGGGTAAAACAATCCTCCACTCTGGGAATTTCAGTGAATTTATTTTATTTCTAAATAACACAAACTTTTCATTTCTGATTCAGGTATTAGGAAACAAAATTATTTCTTTCTGTCATTCCTTACTCCTTACTCCTTTTTTCTTCTGCTCCTTCCTTCTTACTCGTTTCATGTGGTCTACCATGGGTCCTCCACTGGCTCCCATCCCTTCAGGCTGTACCTGCTCTAGCAAAGAGTGCCTCCTTCCAAGGCAGGGTCTCCAGCTGTGTCCCTCATCTTGTCATCGTTCACATCTCTCCTCTTGTGTCCTTTCGTGTGGGAGTCCTCACATCTCCTGTGTCTCCTGACACTAGCAGGAACCCATTCTGTCTTTCCTACCTCTATCCCTTAAAAATATATTTCAGCAGGGGCACTGTGTTCTCCTTTGGCTGATGTTTTGGCATGCAATGGAATGGTGTTGGCTTTTGCCAAGCCAGTGGGAGTTGACTGACTGGCACAGTGAGGTTCATCACTTCCTTCTACTCAGGGTATCTCACAGCTCCTGCTACACAAACCCTGCTGATTATACCCAACATAGAGGTCCAGGAAGCAGCAGAAAAGGCTGAGGACAGCTCTGCCAGGGACAGGTGGCCAGGACCATGCACAAGAACAAAGCAGTCAAAGTCAAAAAGGACCTCACTGACAAGGGAACACTCCCGCAGACCTAAGCAAGGTGAGCAGGGCAGGTGTGGTGACAGTCACTAAGTCCAGTCACAAGTCCAGATCCCATGATAAGTCCATGATGAGTAAGAAGTCAAACAAGGAAGTGGGTTGGTTTTGCACGGCCTGGTTTTGGTAGAGGGAGGGACCACAGAGATATCTTCTGTGAGAAGCTGGTAGAAGCTTCCACCATGTCCAGCAGAGCCAATCCCTGATGGCTCTGAAGATGGACATGCTGCTGGCCAAGGCTGGGCCAATTAGAGAGGTTGGTAATGACATTGTGATGGCATATTTAAGAAGAAAATCGAAACAAAGTGCGCACAGTTTTTTCTATCCAGAGAAGAGGAGGAGGTGAGAACATGTGAAGGGAACAACATGGAAACAGCAAGGTCAGTGGAGAAAGAGGGAGAGGAGGTGCTCCAGGCGCCGGAGCCAAGATTCCTCTGCAGGCCGTGGTGAAGACCATGGTGAAGCAGCTGTGCCCCTGCAGCCCGTGGGGATCCATGGGAAATGCAGAGATACACCTACAGCCCGGAGGGGACGTACCCATGCTGGAGTGGGTGGGTGCCTGGAGGATGCTGTGATCCAGTGAGAGACCCGGTGGAGAGAGGGGCCCCTGCTTCCAGGCTGGAGCAGCCTGTCCTTGGAGGACTGCACCCTGTGGAAAGAGAGACCCATGCCGCAGCAGTTTTGGGAGGATTGTGTGCCCATGGGAGAGACTCACATTGCAGCAGTTCTGTGAGGACTGCTGCTTGTGAGACTGGAACCACACAGAAGAAGTTCACAGAGAACTGTCTCCTGTGGGAGGGACCCCACAGTCTCACAGGGGAAGGACTCCTATCACCGAAGCATCGGAAGAAAACCTCAGATGATGAACTGACCAAACCCCCATGCCCCGTCTCCCTGCACTGTCGGTGGGGAGGAGGGAGGGTTTGGGGGAAGAAAAGGTGTTTTTAAGGGCTTATTTTACTTCTCATTATCCTCCTCTGACATTGTTAGTAATAAATTCATTTTGTACCTCTAAGCTGAACCTGTTTTGCCCTTGGGGTGTTTTCTCCCGGTCTTTATCTCAGCTCATGAAGCCTTAATTAAATTTTTCTCTGCTCTGCTCAGCTGTGGTAGGGGAGGGTGAACGAGCGACTTTTGTGGGTGCCTGGCATTGGACCAGTGTCAAGCCACAACAGGAAGTCAAGCCAGCAAGGCACAGCCATGATCCAGGTCGGATCCAGACGCAGTAATTGGTGTCAGCCACAGCTTAGTGCTCTCCAGGAAAGTGGTGAGGCAGACCCAAGGACCAGGCAGGAAATCAAGTCTGTGAGTCAGCATTAGGGTCCAGATCAAGAACATACATGCCAGTCACACCCAGGGATATTCTTCAGGATTTCCCCCATCACAGAACTGGAAGAGTCTGTAAATGTAGATTACTTGTTCTGATAAACATAAACAATTTTTATTCTAGAGGCCATTACTTTCTGTTTTATAGAATGACTTTCATTTTGGTGGAAGATGGATGTTTGATGATACTTGGAACTATGATCTCTCTGGAGAACAGAGACTGTACTCTCAGCTAGGCAGTAGCTTGATCTTAATATCCTTGTAGAGCAGCACTGTATGCAAAACACGCTTCCCAGGAAGGTACCGGCACACTAAGAAGCTGCCTGACACCATAATCTCCTTTCATAGAGCATGTTGCCTGTCTTTTGTTGATAATAACTTCTCATTGTTGTTATCCTGGCTCGAATTCAAAGCAGTGATCTAGAAATGAAAGACTATTTTCTCTTATCAGACCCAGGAGCCATTCCATCTCAGAACGGATGGTGTTTAATAGCAATCATTTAATTTTGTAGGTTTCTATAAACAACCTTAATGATGTCATTAGAATTCTCAAGGCTAAAAGGTAGCACTCCCAGTTCAAATTGTCACATTAAACATGCTTGGTCTATTCCAACTAATTGAATTAATTTCCTGTTTCAAGAGAAAACAAAAAGAAAATATTTTAGACCTGAGATTATTTATGCTGCTGCTATTTTTAGTTTGGATTTCAGAATTGAATGGACTCACTAATTTTTCTGACTGAACTTTCTCTTCTCCCTTGACAAACAGTAAATTTGATAAAAATATAGTCTCCTCTCATGTCCCCCTCTTTTAGTAAAGTTCAGCCAAATTCACAGCATATTTTTAAAAGGGAATTGTTTTTGAAGATCAGAGAGAAAACTTTATTTCAAATATCTAATCTAAATTCACCCTCTTTAAGTTTGAAACCATTCCCCTTTCTTCTATGACTGTGTGTCCTTGTGAAAAATCCTCCCCAGCGTTCTTGTAGGTCCCCTTTAGGTACTGGAAGGTGCTGTAAGGTCTGCCTGGAGCCTTCTCTTCCCCAGCTCTCTCAGCCTGTGCTTATAGGAGTGGGGCTCCAGCCCTCTGTTCATCTCTAACAGGTCCGTGTCCTTCTTAATCATCTTCATTTATTCACTAGTAATACTCTTGAAACTCGTTATGTTGCTTGCACAATGAAGTTGAATTATTTATCAAGATATGAGGAGTAAAGCCATGGTATTGCAAATTCGTAAAGGTGCTGACTCTTCCTAGTTAACTTCTTAAAGGGGCCTTCAAAACAGTGTTGATTACCTCATAGTTCGGCTGTATAAAATAATTACTTTTTGGGCAAACTAATGCAAACTTAGAAATAAATTTCTGTAGAATAGAGGAGTTAAATGCACAAAAAAGCAGCAATTCAGCAGTGGATGATTTGAATTTAAAGTTAATTTTAATTTTAGTGTGTGCCCTGTATTTCAGGAAAAGAAAATTGCAAGTATTTTTTTCCATTCCTCAGAGCTTTCTTAAAACATAAATGGTATTTTAGACTTATAGTTTTAAATTAGATTCATTTTGAAATGATACTACTAGATCCAAGAGCAAAATTAAGTTGTATATATAAAATAACCAATAATAAATTGCACTGAACCTCTTGAGTTCAGCCAATTAATTGCTGGAGCAAAATAAATCACAGTTTAATAACTGTGAAGTTATTAATTTTGCATCAGTGAACAACTTTCACATTTGTTGTCAGTCCCACAAGACCGAGATACACATAGCCCCAGTTAGCTGTAAAAAGAATCATTTATTTCACATTTTCAAAGACTTTACTGGAGAGCATTAAATTAATAGCTTTGATATTGTGCTAGGATATCTGAAGGTCCAACAGAGCACCTTTAGTCCACGAGTTATTTCCACTGCAGTTAGGATCTGATATAGCTAAACAAATGCTAATTTGGAGAACCCTATGAAGACACAATCCGAATTTATCATTGCATTATCAGGTTTGTTTCCTTTTTTCACTACACTACAGAGCATTACTACTTGCAACGTCAACATCTTTTGGTCTCTAGACTGTAACTGGCAGGACTCAATTTCTGTAATACCTTTCCAAGAAAAAACATCTGTCAATCTGCTTCTGGCCAAGACTGAAAACTGATGGTGCTAAACTTTCTTTATGCAGGGTTCAGAAATTAAAAATCTGACACATTGATAATTAATTTCTGATGCCGGCTGTCTTGGCACTGCTTGCGTTGCCAGCATCAGATCACCTGGATTATTTATTCAGCTTCGTGTGCTGACTTAGGTCGTATGCCTTTTGGGCCAGACATTGTCATTTGGTGTCCACAGTTTCCATACCAATACAAGTTATCAGTACTATGTGTAATCATACATTACAGAGGTTTAAATTGATCCTTAAAAGTGAGAAATACAGGTCCTGAGTCACCAGATCTGACTTTGATTTTAGGCCTGTTACAAGCTGGGAGTTAGGCCAGATGACTCCAGAGTCACCTGGAGGGCCAGAGGCCCTTTTCAATTTAAATTATGCTATGATCTTGTCTTCTAGGGTGTTCTCAATTTTACATTTACTTGCCCATAACTATACTTTGGTAAATTAAATTCATTGCTGATAATAATCCAGTTTATTCATATCCCAGCACCATAGGGACTGAAAAGTGCCGCTTAATGTGCGTTACATTTCCATTAAATAAAAGATGTACTACTACCTTGGTAGAAACCTAAAGTGGCAGGAAAAGTATCTTACCTTCCGGTAAAACAAGCAAATAAACAAACAAGCATGCACTGGTTTCATTTCTCTGTACATATGAGTAACAGTAAAGCCATATCTGAAGTTTGGAGAACTAAGCAAGATCTCTTTCCAGAGAATGTCACAGATAGAGCTGAAATACTACTGTGCTTCAATTTTCTTTTATACTGAATGGAGACATTTTACTTTTTCACTTGCAGTACCTGACGTTAGCAGCAGAGGTTGGTGAACATTGTAAAATCTGACAGTAACATCTTCCTGAATTTCTGAGAGTATTCACTTCTGCTGTGTTTGTATATTGCCTTTCACACGTGGTTTCTATAAGCTCTTGTGGTGCTGGGCATAACATATGAGAGTCCTTGGAGACATCACAATGAAATTAAAGCCAGCAGTACTTAAAGTACTTAACTTTATTTTAATCAATGTGACTGCTTAAAAAGAGCCAGTTTCATGATCATGTATCAATATGGTTTTAGATATTTTAAATGAATTTTAAATTTTAGGTATTCTCTGTAGAAAATGTTGCATAATTGTCCCATAGAGTAAAGAAAAGTTGTCATGTGCTTCCATGTGTTCAAAGATAGGCACTAAAACCTTTCAAAGGTCAACCACCTGCAACTACTCTCCAAGTAGACTTATTATGTTGTTTGTTGAACGTACTCAAAGATATTATAAGCATTCATATATGATTTGAAAAATGGGTGTCGTGATTTAACCCCAGCTGGCAACTAAGCTCCACAGAGCTGCTCGCTCACTACCCCCCGATGGGATGGGGGAGAGAGTCGGATAAAGACAAGTAAGAAAACTCGTGTTTTGAGATAAAGACAGTTTTACAGGGAAAGCAAAAGATGCACACGCAAGCAAAGCTGAACAAGAATTTCGATTCCCACTTCCCGTGGGCAGCACAGATTCAGCTACCCCCAGGATAGCTTGGCTCTATCATGTGCAACAGTTGCTTAGGAAGACAAACATCATCACTCTAAATATCTCCCCTGCCCCCTTTCTCCTTCTTTCCCCCAGTTTATATACGGAGAATGATGACATATGGTATGTAACACCTCTTTGGTCAGTGGGGGTCAGCTATTATCAGGACACTGGGGAAAATTTAGGACAAAGCATTTCTTACAGGTTAGTCTGTCAACTTATAACTAAAAACAGAAGTCATTTCTAAACCAATCAGATTTTTCATCATATACAGAGATTGCTTTTTTCTATTATTTGGCAAAAGTAATTTTAATCATTTTGCAATTAATTTCATAGAATCATAGAATATCCTGTGTTAGAAGAGATACACAAGTCCACAGTCCATCTGCTGGCCCTGCACAGGACACACCATGTGCCTGAGAGCATTGTTCAAACACTTCTTGAACTCTGTCAGGCTTGGTGCTGTTATTACTTCCCAGGGGAGCCTGTTCCAGTGCTTGACCACCCTCCGTGTGAAGAGCTTTTTTCTAATATCCAACCTTAACTTCCCCTGACACAATTTCAGGGCACTGCCTTGAGTCTTGCCCCTGGTCACCACAGAGAAGAGATCAGTGCCTGCCTCTTCTTTTCCCCTCACAAGGAAGCTGTAGACTGCAATGGGGTCTCTCTCTCTCAGTTCCTCTCCAGGCTGAACAAACCAAGTGACCTCAGCTGCTTCTCATACAGCTTTCCCTCCACACCGTTTGATTTATTTTGCATTAATACAATGTTTTTCTAGTTGTGATCCCAAACTACCAAAGGAGCAGAAAGATTTTCACTGTTGTGTGGAACTTCTGTGAAACTCAAGTGCAGTGACTCATTTGCAGAACAGAATCTTGAGCAACTAAGTCAGTGCTAAAGCTGCAGTCTCTTAAGTATGTTCTCCAAGGAAATTCACTGCCCACAGAATGCAGGGAAGAAGTATCAGTTTCACAAAACTAGAGTTATGCCTGACTCAGTAAGCCTCCCCCATTCCCCCTGCCTTGTCTTAGTAATTTGTTTCTAACATAGGCTGCAAAAGATAAAATTGTGCTTCCATTAAAAAAATAGAAAATTTTATTTTATATATCTGTACATATATGTTTTTGGAAATTTTGTGATTCCATGCTTTTTTTGGTGTGCAACAAAGGTGACGAGAAAATAGGAGCAAAACTCGGAAAAAGATTTGGATTTTTTGCCAAAAATTTTTTTGATACTGAAAAGACTTCCCAGGTTCACATTAACTTGTTGACAGACCGTACTAATACATTGTGTCTTTGAAACATCACATATAGTCTAGTAATGTGATTTGAAGTGCTTACAACCTAAAAAGTTTTTAATTCCTCAGGCAACTCTTTCATGTTCGTTTGCATCGGTTTTATCTTTATTTGCTATTCATACAGATTGTTTTAGTTAAACATAAGCAAGAAAAGACCCTGGCATTTTAAAATATTCAATATATTGAATATAGAAAAAGTGTGATTTACTTTTGACATAGCACTTCTATTTGACTAATTGAGGAGTTGGGTCATCAATCTTGTGAAATGCTGAGTTGGAGGGACTGCAGAATATTTTCCTTGTGTTGTGGTACAACACCTGAGCTACAGAAGAAAGACAGAAAAGAGTCATTCATATCAGAGGAGACCTGGCAGAAGACTAGCTGGTTTGATAGTAGAGATTTTGGACAAGGTTAAATAGCATAGTGATTTAATGCTAATACAGTGTAAATATAGATGAAATTTATGAATAAATTAAAATTAAGGTGAGGCTGTTAATGAGTTGCTTCCTGGACCTACATCCATGAAGCAAGCAGTGCTTGCCTTTAATCCCGTGCTGCAGTTCCATCATTGTTTCATAAAAGGATCTATCTTCATTGCTGAAATAAAATAAATTCAGATTCTGCTTGCTTTTGTACAGATACCTTCCCCCTGCAGTAATTTTAACAGATTTTTGGGCGAAACCTGATGAACCATATGAATCTAAAAATAAACTACTAAAAAAACTCCATTAAACCATACTATCATAAAGCCCCCCTGCATTTCCTGCATCAGAAACCATCTTCATTTTAATGTGCTAGAAATAATCAGTTATTTTCCTTAGTTTTAGAATCAATTTTCAACAACACTTTTCATCAGTGTTGCCTTGTTAAAAAAATGAAGCATCAGAGATACCATTTAAAGTGTATTCCATATTGAATATCAATATTTCAGCACCATATTTCAGATAAGGATGCAATTTTTAAAAACCTATCATATTTCAATTTAGCAGACTTTTTCTCATTGAAATATTTTTGGCAGCAATTGCTAATGTTTATACAACCATACCCAGAAATTAGCTCCTCTGGATAGATTGCTAGACATCATAGTTAATTCCTGAGATCAGAAAAAGTTCAGATTTTAATGCTCCTATAATCAATTTCAAATTATTTCTATAACCAAAGGATTGCTTTCTGCTGTCAATATGCAGAGCAGCCAGGCATCTAATTCTAAAGAAGAAAAATCACCTGGGCTTTTTGAAGGATTTTTCTGTTTTTAAGTAATAAATTTCAAAGTACTTGTGAGAGGAACAGGAAATAAAATGGGATTTATTTTTATCACTTGTTAGGCATAGTGAGTATCCACAGGTCAGTAGATAAAGGTATTTGTATCCAGATAAGAACACAGAGCACAGAAAAGAAGCACATTTGGTTCTCGACCATGTCACCAGGGAGAACCACCAAAACTTCTGGGCAGATCAATAAATGCCAGCAAGCATAACTAATGATCTCAAAGGTGTAAACATTTGAAACTGGAAGCTGAAGCAGGGTTAAGGCTGCCAGTCTTCAGGTCAGGGAAGGATGAAGCAACAATGCTGACAGCAGCCGGTCACTGATGATGGAGATGGTGCACCATGGCTTTTACAACACTTTGACCAGTGCTAATCAGCAGTGTCATCCTCCATGTCATGGTGAAAGCTGTGACAAAGCACTGAAAACACCCAGTAAGTTTCTATAGGGAATTATCCTGAACTTTTTAAAACCAGAATGGACAAAAAGGAGGAATAATGAAAAAAAAAATGAAGTTCAGACTAAGAATGATGTTAAAGATTCCTCTATGACCAAAAGAAATAAAGATTGATTTTCAATCAGCAGAAGACTCTTTAGAGAAGAAAAAATCAGCCAAAGTCTCCACGCAGAGAGTAATTTAAAAGAAGACGAATTATACAGCAGCAACAAATGGCCACACAGATATGATGTCATATGAGACACAAGCAGAACTTCAGTACCCAGACAGTAACAAAATCCTGCAGAAATTCTCTGATTGCTTTTCTTTGCTGTAAGAATGGTCTGTTTATTCTTTCTGTTTGTTTTCCCTATTTTAAGAAGTTATTTATCCAAACAAGGACCATCCATTTTATTCCATGACTGCTTAATTTCCTTAAAAGCCTGTAGATGAGGTGCTTTGTCATGAGTCTTTCAGAAATCCATTTTGACTCGTTTATCCTGCGGTTTGTTTAACGATTCAAAGAACTGCAGTGATTTCTTCCAGTCCTGCCTTACTTTTTTAAAAAAGCTGTGTTGACTTTTGTTAACCAGATAATGTTTACCAGTGCTCACCATTTCTCTGCTTTATTAAATTTCCTGCTCTTGGGTCCTTAGAGACATCAGGTTTACAGATCTATTGTTCCCAGAGAAGCACTGGAAGCCTCTTTAGAAGTTGATGTCAGACAAAGACAATTTCAAGCAAGAGACAGTACGCCAACCTTTGTAGTTCCATAGCTGGCTCCATTCATTTTTTATAACTCTTGGATAAATGCCATCTGGCTCTGATAATTTTTTTATTGTGCATTTTGTAAATTTGTTTCTTACCCTCTTCTACACTCTTTTCCATTTTCAGCAAATGATCTGATAATTCACTCAGAAAAAAGGGATCAAGCATGGGAATTTTCCTAGATTCTGTCATGGTAAACTCAGAGAACTGATTTAGTGCCTGTTCAAGATCCTGATCTTTCCTGAGCCTCATTTTTCCATGTTGTTCTCCAATTAGTCCAAGTTACTCGCAACTAAGTTTTCTGCTCCTAATATATTGTGAGAAAAAGTTATTATCTTTTATTCTTTCTGTTAACTGCTCTTCAAAGGCTTTGTACTGTGATTTTATATAAAGAGATTATACCATCAGCAACTTTAATTATAAGGTAAATAGCCTAGGAAGCACTTTAAGCTAAAAAATGTAAATTGAGTACATCTACAACTTGATTGGTCAGAATCATTGGAAGGAAAAAACCCAAAATGTAGTTTCTGTTAAAGGAGGTGTTCACAAATTATATGCTGTTATTTAAATAAAAACACTCCATGGAAACTCACAATTCACAGCATCTGTGAACAAACAATCCAATGGGTATCTTCTCATTAGATCAACACCTAGACCATGGCTATGGCTTAGGCATCCCTGACGCATTATTGAGGAAGACAGGAAGGGAGAGGTCCCTTCCAACCTTACCCATTCCTTATGTGATTTTGTGAAAAGATATCTTATTTATTCACAAGAAAAACAAAATAAAGCATTTATTTGCTAAAATTGCAAATGTTAAAACATTCCACAAACTGCGCTAAGGAATGTTTGTGGGAAAAAAAGAAAAGATGAACCAAATTATTTAACTGTTCCTGTGATGAATTCTAAAGTTGTTAGCAAATGGGAACAAATTAATCAATAATTGCAAAAAAAAAAAATCACACCTAAAAACATAATTTTTATTTATTATTGTTGTAGAAATGTCCAAAGTCTGATTGTGTTTTAGAGAGCTCATGACTTTGTAGAAAATATTCAAATCCTACCGTTTAATTTCAAATAATTTAAATCAGCCTGAGGATTTGCCTTCTTTAAATGCCTAACCTGCCTAAAGACCTTAGAAAGAGGTAAAGAGGAGGGGAGGAAAGAGAAATGAAATAAACACAAAATAATGAATGCGAGTGGAAGGTTTAATTCTGTACATGAGGAAATAAAGGACTTGACATTATTTTATAATGCCCACCAATAAAATGTTGCTTTTATATTACTGATATTTGGAAAAGAAGAGGAAGTTTGCAAAGAGAAAGGGACATTCTCTTTGTTAAACTCTTTTATCAAACACGGGCCAGTGTGTTTATCACTTGAAACAGCTGCTCACTTAATATCTCTGGTATCATGGTAGTGCTAGGGGTGTATTAACAGTAGTTGTAACTAATAATTCCTTGCCCTTGCATGTTACCTCCACTGAATTTCAAGTGCTCCCTAGAAGGAGGTCAAGACCATTATTTCTGTGGTAAAGAACAGAAAAGAAGTATGTGGTGAAAAACTGATAATTCTGAAGCTGTAAAATCACAAAGACAGTAATTTAGGATATTCAACCAATTTTTGTCCTTAAGTGTTCAGATTTCCAATTTATTTCTAGTCTAATGTAAACAAAACATATACCCACACTTGTGAATACATACACACTATTAAAAAAAAATATTTAATAAACCACAATGACCTCTGTCACAGGAAGACACATCAGCTAGAGTTATGAGGTGGACTGAACTACACTTTTTGCTAATAATGAGCTCAAAGTCTCTCTGTGACTCCAAGAAAGCTTTAAATTCAAGTCTATATGAACAGAGTGTAAACCAGATTATTTAACTTTTAGAACTGAGAAAACTCAAAATTACTAAGTCAGGACAGAAAAGCAGGTTTGGCAAATCAATCTCCTCCCAGTGCTGTACCCTTAGAGAATGTGCCTTTGCTCGTGTTTGGTTCCTGTTACCTCAATGTCTTCCTGGCAAAACCATATTCTGTGTGCTCCTCTTCAGTCCTCAGGGAGATGCTACTCATCTCATAGGTGTGCTTGCTCCTATTCACCCTCTTCTCTTCAGTCCCTGCTCATCAAGGAAGCCTCCCTTTCAGACTTACTCTATACTGTCCACCTTTTCTTCTGAAGAACCCCTGGTTATCTCAGGGAGATCAAGCAATCTTGCTCTCCTTCTTCCAGAGATTTGCCTGACCCAGTCCTTGCTCTTCTTAGAACAACATGTTTCATAATGAAGTTCAAAAAAACAACAAAAACAAACAAAAAAAGCTCCAAAACAAAAAAAAACCCAACCAACCAACCAAAAAAAAAACCCAACCCCCCAAAACATGTGCTATCCACTATTTTAAACAACATTTAGATAAAGGAAGTTACTCTAATGAAAAAAGGCACTCGGTCACAGCAAGAACATGTGGGATAGTTATTTGGTGTTTCTAAATAATTTGATACATTTTTCAATAAGTGGTTTTTTATTTCCATATGGGATTCTTACGAGGTTTTGTTTGAGTTACTGAGGCATTCCCTTCATGGTGTTCTCATAATATTTTATTTTAATTTTTTAGTTCAATCACTTGATGGCTTTCAGCTTTCTGCAGCTGAATTTGATATACATATAGCTAGATAAATCTATAGAGGCCTACAGAGATAGATACATGGCTTTTCCAGTTAAGATCTGACAGTTTAAAGAAAACTGGTAGTATGAAAAACAGCAAGCCAGCAGCACTGCCGATAAGGAGAAGACAAAAATACACAGTATTAAATTTTGGTACCCAGAGCAGAAACAGGCTACTCCTTCAGCACATCATGGTTATAGCCTTGATCCTTGCAGGCACACTAACTCTGACATTAACATAAAAATGCCAGGCTTTTTACCAACAGAAAATAACTAGAAATTTGTCTGTTGGTTAATTTACTCCATATAGAATGCATTATTCATCACTACCCTGCAGGGCCAAAGCCAAGCTACAGCACAATATCAGCATGGTTGCAGTTAGTCCAAACATCGTTTTCCTTCAAAGGCAAAATCCTCTGTGTACTCTCAAAGTCTCATGAGGACTATGGTTTTGCTTTAGCCAGGCAACAAAACACTGACCAAGCGAAGGGCAGGCAAAAGCTGCAGTGCAGTTCAAGTTTCCTAAAAACTCACTGTGGGTGATTAAAGCAGTGCAAGCTGTTTTGTCAAGAGATTCTGTGTATATAGCCATAACAAGTGTGAGCTATTTGCAATTGTTTAGGTTATATATTTTTGAGAAGGAGCTAAGTGATACAGCAGGCTGGAACAGTGATGACAGGGGCAAGTCCTCTGACACAAGATGATTGATTAGCGCAAGCAGGGAATAAAGAATGAGTGCATCATACCAGATGTAAAAGAAGAGAATATATGTATTAAATAGAGTGGGGAAACAGCTGGTCCTTCACCCTTCCTTTTATGCAAGGACAAGGATCTGTTCTGAGGATTTGCAGTCTTAGAAATGTTCCATGTAAGATCTTTCCCTCTGCCTTTCCATGTATGAATTAAAACACTAACTCTGCGCAACAGGAGTAGTGTGTATCTGGGAGGGGGCCATCTATGTGTCTCACGTTCAAACAGCATTCATTGCACGGTCTGATTCAGCTGAGGGTATCTCACTGAACAGTACAGGTCGCACCACACCTCTCCAGAACTCCTGCAGATGAATAGACCCAGATTTGTCACAGGCACTTTGCACCTGCCCTCCCTTCACCTTCCCAGCTGAGACTGGCAACGCTGTTCACAAATACATGCAGGAGATGAAGACTGTGGAGACAAGAATTACGACTGCCTTAGAATTTCTTTGTATCTGCTCCAAGCTCAATCCTTCTCCCTCATACTAGACTGCTCCTAGAAATTAGTCATCTGAGTTCAGCCCTAGCTGAGTCACAGCTTCATTTCGTAGGCGGGTGAGAAGAAAGTGGTATCAGCAGAGACCTCAGAGTTCACTTCTCCCATAGACATCTGGTCTGTCAGCTTGAGAAGTATATATTGCTGTCAGCAATCCAGAAAGTTCCACAGGACAGCTATTCCACAATGAATAAGAATTGACCCATAGGTCCACGGGCAGGTGGTAATTTTTGTTGGAAAAGAGTTAGGAGCAATCTCAGGCATAGGTGGACCCTGCAATTCCAACTCCCACTTACTCCTAAGAAACAGACTCCCTTAACATTCCCAAAAGGAGGTTTCATATGCCTATGCAGAAAATTCCCTGTCACTACCTGCCAATTGGTGAATAGATTAGTCTTGAGCATGCAGGAGGTAGAAAATACTTCCAAGATCACTGAGTCCAACCATTAACCCATCGCTACTATGTTCACCACTAAACCATATTCCCAGCTGTTACATCCATGTGCCTTTTGAAAACTTTCAGGGAAGGTGATCCCACCACTTCCCTGGGCAGCCCATTCCAATGCCTGACCACCCTCAGTGAAGAGATCAGTGATCACATTGCCATTTTGTGCCACCTACAGCACACCTCCTGTTCTCATGGTTGTGTGTTTCAGAGGCAAGCAGAGCAATGCTTCTCTATCTCTCACCAGTGACAAGAAGAAGCCTCACATAAGATAAATACGAACATAAATACAGAGTAAAGATGTGCAGTTTGCTCTTATTGGAGATGCTAACAAAGGAGATACTCAGGAATTCAAGCCACATATTTAATTTTTAATTTCCAGCAAATTCTGTTTTATCAAGCAATGTCTGCTTCCTCAGTTTTCAGAGGTGTATAAACAGTCCTTTTTTGTCAATTAGGAGCTGTTGGCTATCCTTCAGTCTGCCACTGATGCATTTGAATTTTTATTTATGAATGCACAGCTGCTGATAGAACAGTTTTAAACAACACGTATTAAAATTTCGGAGATATCTTCAACATTTTCAAGTGGAATTTTGGATTCTTTCTGTGTTCGTACGAATCCAGTTTATAAACTGTCTGGGTTATTTTTTATTTTTTTTTTCACCCAGCTGAGGCAAACATCACTTCCTCAAATAATTTCTCAATAGTGTTAATTAGTTTTGGCTTCTTACAGTATTACCCAACATTGTTATAACTTTTACAAACTGGAAATATTTTAGCCCTCTTCAGTCAATATTACATTTTATTTTAATAATTTAAGAGGATGAGAAGCACATATTGGATTGTTTGGACGTATTTCCACCTCTAAAGAAAACGTTTGCAGTGATATGCTTATCGGAATGGGTGGAGGATAAATAAAAGTCCAGATTCTTGTTTTATTCCTTGGCATATTTAAAAAGACTCAGTTTTTCATATGAAAGCACCGAAAAACAAATGAGAAGCAGCTGGCAAAGGCAAGGAAAACTTAGAAGAACTAGGGTTACATGTTCTTATGAGACTCTATCTCTTGAGCCAAGTAAGCCTGTGTGACCTACTACCTATGTATTAGTTTATGCCTAATCTTGTATAAATACATGAAGTTGGAAATTTCCTTGACGTTGACATTGATTCAAAATACTGACTAAAGATGGAGCAAACTGCAAGTCACTAAAAATAGAAGACTCGCATAAAATATGTTTGAAAATAGTTATCAGAATTGTGGCTCCAAGTCTCCAGGATATACTGGCAAACAGTATCAAAAATGGTATCAGTGGACTTTGAATGCTTATAAGCTAATAGGCTTTACTTTTTTACATACAAAATAAAAGGCTAAATGCTGTAGATAACATAGGAGGAAATATGATATTCCACCCATTGTTTCGAGAGAAGTCAAACTCTTCCTCCTTCCTTATTCATCTGAATTTTTGACAGTTTTATGAGTAAAGAGCTGATATTAAAGACTTTCTTGAATTTTCTATTGATTTGCAGCATCATTGTGAGTCTTGTTCTTACATTCACACTTAAAAGCAGGAAATAATAGAAACATAATTTTGTGCATTTTGAATGTTATCTCTGTTTTGTCACACAGGAACAAACTTCTCAATAAAACTGTGTGGGAAGTATTTGGATGTAACCCCAGGCAACATATCTGAAAATGTCAGATGAATACATCAGTGTTTCACAGCAATCTCCTGCTGTGAAGATTTCCTCATGTTTCATTTAAACAGACAGTTTTGTTGCCGTATAAAACACTAGGACTACTCAGAGCTTTAATTCTGCTTTGAACAGAGAATCTTTCCAAGGATTAGGGAAGAATTCTCAAAAGAGTATTGCAAAGCAGCACACAAAATTTATACACATATTATATATACGTGTGCAAAATTATATATATATTTAGCGATAACGGCACCATAATTTTGACCCTGATATCTTTTTTGATAGAAGACATAATAGAAGCTTTCACTTATCATCCGGCCATCATCATCCATTTCACTTATCTTCCAGCCATACTGACGTGGATGCAAATCAGATGATTGTATGTCCAAGTGCTGCTTAAAAATATTTTGGTTTTTTAATGCAAATACATTTTACATTTACATGCTTACATTTATTTTACATTTACATGCTTACATTTACATTACACTTACATGTTACATTTACATGCAACATGCTGCTGCTGACAGAAAAAGGTGAAAAGCCATTCCAGACGTCTTAGAAAACCAGGTAAGTTCATGATTACCTTAAAGCCTCTTAGGAGTTCTACTTTTTTTTTTTTTTTTTTCAATAATGTCCTGGATTTAGCTGGGATAGAGTTAATTTTCTTCACAGTAGCTGGTATGAGGCCATGTTTTGGATTTGTGCTGAAACCAGCATTGTTGACATAGGGGAGTTTTAGCGATTGCTGAGCAGCCCTTACACAGAGCCGAGGCGTTTTCTGCTCCTCACCCCACCCCACCAGTGAGGAGAATGAGGGTACACGAGAAGTTGGGAAGGGTCACAGTGGGACAGCTGACCCTGGCTGACCAAAGGTACATTCCATACTGTATGGCATCATGCTCAGCATATAAAGCTGGGGGAAAAAGAAGGAAGGGGAAGACGTTTGGAGTGACGGAGTTTGTCTTCCCAAGTCACAGTTACAGGCGATGGAACCCTGCTTTCCTGGCTGAACTGCTGCCTGCCCATTGAAAGTGGTGAATGAATTCCTTGTTTTACTTTGCTTGTATGTCTGGCTTTTGCTTTATCTTTTAAACTGCCTTTATACCAATACATGAATTCTGTCACTTTCATTTTTCCCATTCTACCCCCCATCCCACTGGGGAGCAAGATCATCAAGTGCTGCCATTTGCCCCTTCTGCTACAAAATTTCCAAATCCTGCAGGAAGACAGATTAATTATTGTTTCTTAAACAGAGGAAGTCTGAGTCCTTAGTTTCTAAATTATCTAAAATACACTGAGGTTTGGAGTGAGGCCCAGCTACGCTCACCTCTGATTTCACGTAGAAAGCTTTTGATGTTGACCCTTTCTTATTGAAATAGAACCCATGAGAGGAGATACAACTGTGTGCACATCTTTATCGTGAAACAGAGCATAGCTTACTACAAGTTGTGCAGCAAAATTAAAAAATCAGTCAACAGTTGTGGCAATTGCTTTATGTTCTGTAATGTTTTGCAATTTGATTGTTGCCAAATGAACACTAATGAGATTTATCTAAAACAAACTAGGAGGAAGAACAAAAGATGGGGAGTAAAGAAAGGAAGTTCAGAAGTCTGGGTTTAGACTTCAGAATTCATTGGGTTTTTTATGTATCTTTCAACCCTAAACACAAAACTCGTTATTACTCAGCTGTTCATGGGGAACAAAACAAGCATAAGAATCGTTGATGCAAGGACACCCAATTCATGTGTAGTTGGATTACCATGTTTCTGTGCATTCCACATTTCTATGAGGAGTGAGGCATTCTGATAAATCTCTTAAATAATGTGCCTTGCTAGCAAAAATCATTGCCACTTCAGTTGCTTTTGTTAGCGGAGCTGACTGAAAAACAAGGCTTTTGATCCATAAGAAATTGTCTTTTTATAAATTACCCAGTAGTGGAAATTCCTATATCTGTATACAATGAAGCAGATATCTGCAAGAAAGCCTTGTAGGAGGATTCAACACTAAAAGAAACAAAAAGCGGGGTTTGCCCTGTTTATAACATCTATGTTGTTATAAAACTCATTTAATATCTAAAGCTGGACTGGATGAAAGTCCACTGGAAAAATTTCCTCAGACCTCTGGCTGGACTGAGGTCCTTTGACAGGGAAGAAGAAAAGGATATCAGCAATACAGACCTAAGGAGAGGTCATACCAAATAGCAAGTGATGGATGATTTTGCTGTGTAAAATACCTAGGTAAGCGCCAAAGCTGTTTTGAGTTGTAGACAGCAAGAGTGTATCAGCCTCTTACTGTTCATGGACGTTATGAATGGTGTCTGCCACAGTTCTGGGCTGTGCCTCAGCAAAATCTGAAAATGAATATAGAGAAAAATGATAAAAAGGTCAAGATGCTGAAGAAGCAGCCTCTGAGGAATGATTAAGTAAGTGAAAAGATGCAGGTTTTTTGTGGGGGCAATACCAAATCAAGCAAAAAACTTTTGTGGAAGACTAGCATTATGGAGTGAGAAGGTTAAGACAAGGTATGTCATGAGAATGCAATACAGATGTGATTATATGATGTCTTAAATTACCACCAAACATTAAACACAGACAAGAGGCAAGCTGATGATGGAGTCCCCATACTTCTCACAAACTACAAATATAAATATCAGAAAAATTGTTTTCTACAGAAAAGTTCTTTATTTGCAGACAGTTAAGCACAATGTTTAAAAGCCTTTCTGCCCTCCATTGTGCTTTAGAGAGGAAGTATATTCTACCTCTAGAGTTATTCTGAAAATGAAATAAGAATATCTGAATTGCTCTAGAGCACAAGGGCTTTGTGAACTCAGCCACTCTTGCATCTCAGTTTAAACAGCTGGACATTGCTAAAAGAGATAACCTTTGAAGGGAGCAGTTGTGCCTCTAAACAGAACTCTGCTGAGCAACAGGGAGTCTGCTGGCAAGTACTGTTGCAAATATATAATTGAATTATTTTCAATGGCTGCTGCAAAAGCAATGTATGCCTCCAGCTCATGGAATAAAACCTTATAGAAAAATAGTTTAATAAAATACATTGCTTCTCTGTGATACTTCTAATTTTATGTGTTCTATTGGGTTTTCCTTTTAAAAGAATGAAACTTCTTTATTTTTATTAGCTTTCCAGAAAATTAGCAACAGTAATTATAAAATCTTTCTTAGGTTCACCCGTTATTCTGATTTTATGCGTGGTGAACCTGTAGAAAATACCTTTGCTTCCTTGGGCTTCCTCTGCTTTTGTATCATAATGAAGACCCAGGGATAAAATAGAAACACCTGAGCATAGTTAAATATTTCATATTGAGTTACAGAGAACTTCCTGAAGTGTGCACTTTCTGAGAATTGTTTGTGCAATGTTTTTGTTCTGTATACAGACATTAATATTAGATTTGTATGACTACTTTGAAAATATAAATAAATACTGTCATTCTTTATAATTTTTTCTCTAGGTAGATGACAAGGGCGACACTAGTGCTTGAGAGGCTAAAATTTAAAGAGGAAAAATTACTACATTGTGTTCTTTTGAAGGAATCTAAGTATTTGCCCTTTTCGTATGTTTAATTCTATGTTATATTGACTAAACTGTTTGTAATTCTATAATATTCTGTATGAAAATATTTTTATGTATTGTGTGTTTCTGCTAGAAACTTAAACCATTCACCTTGTACAATGTTTAATAATATTTTATTCAATTCTACTCAAGAGATCACTAACAACAGCTGATATCTGAGTAGTTTCAAATAATTATTGTAATAAATCTTGGTACATTGAAACTTGAAACACCATGAGGATACTCACAATAAAAGATAGCCTTTTATTGTGTGCTAGAAAGTATTCGCTGGTTATAGAAAATTCTGAAATTATTTAAGCTTTTATCAGAGATCTTATGCACTGTTTTGGGAATTGTATTAATCTGAAACAGTGATTGCACTGGTCTGATTTATACTATCCTTTTCACTGTCATGTAGTTTTTCCACAGAGCATACGTTGTATATGTTAATTACTAGAAGTGGTTTTAAGGCCCCGATTAACTTCATTGACTTTATGTAATCCAATAACTGCCAGTGCTTATATGGCACTGCTGAAAATGACCTTGAGATTTAAATTCTTGGTACCATTCATCTACAAACCAAAGTCCATGGCACATCAATTTCATGAAGCAAAGTCTGGAGACAGATACACAGGAGGGTAAGAATAGGGAACATAATAAAATTAATAATTTTGAGGGTTAGATTTAAATAATCCCTGTGAAATTCAGTAGCATAAAGACCACTTAGCTAATTTAGCAAAGCACAGTGAATAATGCATAAACACTTTTGTAGTGAATAGAAAGACTCACCAATGATTGAAAATTAACAATTTTGAACAATGGGTATAAAGTCACTATGAGCAAAAGTATTTTGGAAATCAAAGGTTATTCTGAGATAATTCTATTGATTTTATGAAGAGAGGTTTTTAATCAAAAGAAGCAACACAGGAGGCCTCCACCTGGATATTTTTTATTTCGGAAAGAAACAAGTAGTGAATACTTTGAGACAAAAGAGCCACAATTCTTCTTTTGAAGAACTGACTTCTATGAAGTCAATTTGACTTCTATGAAGCATTCTACAGTATGGTGTTTGAAGTCTTCCAAGTATTTATTTGTGTACCAAGCAAAATTTTTGTGCATCAGTCTAGCTCCTCCCTGATCTCTGAACTCCAGTATATTTATGTAACATATATTTGAGCTTCAGAGAATAATCATGAGACAATTTACCACCAGTAAAGAAAGTGGCAAATAAAAAAATGCTTTGATGCATCTTTTCCAGCAATATACAGTCATGTTAAAATTTTCATTCCACTGTGCCATAAATCAAAGTATTACAACAAACAGAGGGTGGTCAATAATACATAATTACAGGTAAAAAGACAAATGTTTCAATTAGAAATACTTGCTCTGGAGGCATTTTTAAAAGATTCTTGGCATCAACTCTTAGTGCAGAGAAATAAATCCTGCAAAATCAGCCTGAATCAATGTTATGGCATCAAGATCTACTCCTAGAATCATAGAAAAGCTTGAGTTGGAAGTGAACACAAAATGTCATCTAGTCCAGCCCCCCGCAATGAATAGGGACATCTTCAACTAGTTCAGGTTACTCAGACCTCCATCCAGCCTGACCTTGAATGTTCCCAGGGATGGAGCATCTGCCACCTCTCCAGGCAACCTCTTCAAGTGCTTTACTACATTTGTGACAGAAATTTCTTTATTATGTCTAGTCTAAATCTATCATCTTTTAGTTTAAAACCTTGCCCCATCACAACAGGTCCTACTAAAACATATATCCTCATTTTTCTTACAAGCCCCTTTTAAGTACTGAAGGGCCACAAGGAGGTCTCCCGAGAGACTTCTCCAGGATGAACAACTCCTACTCTCTGAGTCTTTCCTCATAGCAAAGGATGTCCAGCCCTCTGGTCACCATCATGGTCCTCCTCTGGGCTGTCTCCAACAGGTCCATGTCCTTCTTATGCTGAAGGCTCCAGAGCTGGGCTCAGCACTCCAGGTGGAGTCTCACCAGAGCAGAGCAGAGGGGCAGAATCCCCTTGCTTGCCTTGCTGGCCACACTGCTTTGGATGCAGCCCAGGATAAGACTGGTTTTCTGGGCTGCAAATGCACGCTGTCAGCTCATGTAGAGCTTCTCATCAACCAGGTCCTTCTCCTCAGGGCTGCCCTCAATTCATTCTCTACCCAGCCTGTATTTGTGCTTGGGATTGCCCTGATCCAGGTACAGGACATTGCCTAGGTCAGGAGGGTTGCATGGGCCCACCTCTTAAGTTTGTCCAGGTCCCTTTGGATGGCATCCCTTCCATCAACTGTGTCAGCTTGGTGTCACTTGGTCTTGACGGCAAACTTGCTGAGGGTGCACTCTATCTCGTTGACTGTAATTGATGAAGATTAAGCAGGGCTGGTTCCCATATGGACCCCTGAAGGACACCACTTGTCACTGATGACCTTTTAGACATTGAGCTGTTGACCACTACACTCTGGATCAAACCATCCAACTAAATCCTTGTGCACTGAACAGTCCATCCATCAAATCTACCACTCTCCAATTTGGAGAGAAGGATGATGTAGGGGACTGTATCAAAAGTTTTACAGAAGTTCGGATAAATTACATCTGTCACTCTTCCCTTGTCCACTGATGTAGTCACTCTATCACAGAAGGCCACCAGGCTGGTCAGTCAGGACTTGCCCTTGGTTGAAGCTGTGCTGGCTGTCTCCAATCACCTCCCGAGGCCTTAGCAAAACTTCTAGAAGGATCTGTTCCATGACCTTCTCAGGCACAGACGTGAGGCTGACTGTTGGGTAGCTCCAGGGTCCTTTTCTTGGGGTATGATGGGAATTAGAGTCGATTAAATGAATTGTCCAAAAATGAGAAATTCACACAAAATGAAAGATTTTTTTCTCTTAAAGAGAAAATAAGGCAAGGTCTTTCAACAAAACTTTCCTAATGTGTTGTAAAATTGTGGGAGTATCTAACACAATATTGTTGAAATAATAGGTCAATTCGGTGTTTTTCGATATTGCAAGAGGCAAATTATGGGTTCAAGTCTAGTGTGAAATGTTTCTGAAACGAACATGTAGCAAGCATGGGAAAAAAGATAACCTGTCACCATGAGATATAAGCAAAAGTCATACAGGTGTAGATGTGATACATCATTTTCTCATTATAATTTGATAATGCGCTTAATGCCCCATCTTCTTGTTCTATTCATTGATTGTTACCATTATGCTCAATTCTACTTAGGAAATTTGACATGACTCTTTGAATTATGACATGTGACAGTAAGAATTTTGATAGGTTTAGTCACATAACTGACAGCTCGTTTGCAGTTTCCAGGTTACAGTGCCCTGTGTCAGTCCTTCAAGAAGATAAACATGCGCAGATGTTAATAACTGCACACAGAGAGTGAGAATTTTACAGCAATATCTACTTCACTAAGTGCAGGGTAGAAAGCTTGGGGTCTCAAGATCATAAAACAATGAGCACTAAGCCTGCTTACTAAAGGTTAGGGAAAAGAGCGAAAACTTGTATTCTAGTCCAGATAACATAGGTAAGGTGATGTAAGCCGTGCAGCTTTGACTGTAAGGAAAGTAGGTGTCCCTGCTACTGTGGGAGCTTCTTTGTGAGCTGGAGGAGGGTTTAGAACACCAGCATTCAGAGCACAGGACCCCAGTTTTGTGCCTATGGTCGATGCAAGTAGTTGTTGTTTTCATTACCTGGCTTCTTTGACAATATCTCCTGATAATGGAAGAGTATGGAGAGTCATGTACTATATATTGTCTGTATGTTATGTTATGTTATGTTATGTTATATGTTATATCTTGGGGATATAGTGCACTCTTGACCCCAAATGCTTTAATTCTGCAGACTGTATGTGGGCTGACCATTACCAGGAATTACAAGGCAACCAAACCCGTGGGGACAGGACCCTTGCACACTGCCATAGTGCTGGCAAAGCCACCAGTATTACAAGTTTGCATCATCTGAGGAACTGCCCTTGTATGAGGAAGTCATGGCCAGTGAACCACTACGAACAAAGCACCTCTAACAGTAACATGCTGTACATATACTTTCTAAGATACTTACTTACCTGGGAAAATGGATTTCAACAGTAGTTCCTCTGTACTGGTGTGTTAATTGAAAGTGCTTACAGTATCAATACCTCATTATAAGGAGCTGTATTTAAAAAAGCCATTAACTGTTTCTGAAGTAATGGTGCAAACATTTTCAGGGCTATTTATTTCTTTCAGAGTAACATCTTTATGTATTAGTTTTGCAGAACTAATGGGTTAATTGCACTGATGTTGTAATTATGTTTTATGTGACTCAGGTATGCAACAGCTGTTGACCTTTTTAGTGCCACCAAAGCAGATAAGGCTGATACACCACAAGAAAAATAGTTCATGCTAAGCATTTTTAAAGTGGATAAATCATATTAATACCTCATTAGCCTTCAGTCTTCCATACACACTCATTAAATAAAAAAGCATTTTACCAAGATTGCTCAAGGTTAAGCAAAAGCTACAAGAGCATAAGGGAACCTATGAACGCATAAATGAATTTGAAGTGAATCAAACAAAAGTTGTTATTGGTTCCTATTAGGAAACATTCCTACAGGGATTTTATTTGTTATCTTCCATTGGTGGTTGTCTATGCTACTGCAACATGCTGTAATAGTAATTGCCTATGATATAGGCTTATTACTCCATCTCTGGGTTAAATAAATCCTGTTACAACCATCTTCAACTCTTTTTGGAAATGATAGTTGGTATAAGTATGTCCTGTAGGTGAAAAAACCTAAAGATGTTCTGTATCAAGGACAGTTTATTCCACATCTCATTTTTACCTTCTGCAGTTGCCATCTGAAAACGGCTGTATTTTCAGTGTGTATGTTGAGGTGTATGGATATCCACTTGGACCTCCATTTATTTAATTTAAAAAATTATTTTCAGGGTTCACTTCATGCAGCTTCATTAATAGAAGTCACAGAAATGAAGATATGGAAATGGCCTTTTCCAAGAGATCATCTAGTCTTAACCCCTTGCACTGAGGAAGGAGAGGACCTTTCTTGGCAGACACTGGTCTATCTCAAACACTGAAGAACACTTACCCTGTTTTTCCCTGGGTTTTCTGTTTCAGTCCTCTACCATCCTACAGTAGAAGAGCTTTTCCCATCACTCTGCTAACAAGTCTTTTTGTAGATTAAGTTCATTTTTCCAGTCGGATATTTCTGGTGGTCACAAATGTCAATTTCTCTCTCTCCCCTTATATTTTTTAAAGAAATCTTAATTCCCTCAAACTTCAGACTAGACAGAGAAAGCTCACTAGAAAATTTGCAATTTAAGTCACCCCAAGCTGGACATAGAGCCAGTCAAAACTGGACACAGCTTCAACTAAGACTTTTGAGCGGAAGCGCAAACTGAGGTCCCTACCATCCCAGTAGCTCCCTGCTAGTGCTGTGGGACTGACCCCTGGGCTTTCCCTCCTGTCTGCAGACTCCATTCTCATTCTGGGCCCCTGGGAGCATGTTTTGGGCACTAATGGTCAAGGCAACAACTGCCCTAGAAAAGAAGCAGGAGAGTTGAAAGGATCTCTGCCTCAAACAATTCTTAGGTGTAGTTTATGTTTTTAAGTTAAGGTGATTAAAATAAGAAAAGTTGGTAGAACTTAATTTGTTTGCTTGCAGGCCCTTTATTTCCTTCATCTTGGATATCACCTTGGTTTGCACAGATCTCTGTGGAAAGCATGGATTCTAGATGTCTCCCGAGTGTCACTGGAACAATGCAAGTGAAAGAAGCTCCAGGGTGGAGAAGGCAGGGGAATGGTGCAGACAGCTAGAAGTCTATGGAATCTGCAAGCTGGAAGGCTCTGAGAGAGGCAGAGAAGCCATACATAGACTAGAAACGAGGTAACAGGCAAGAAATTTTTCTTTAGCTGTGTGTGGACCTGTGCAGAGTGTGTTCAACCCTCTGAAGTCTGCCAGCCTGGAGGTCTGTCTTGAAAGGATTCATCAGTGGTCAGGATGAGGACTGGTTTCCAACAAATTTTATTTAGTACCTGAGCTGAAAAGTAGAGTTTTGCTGCTCTGCTTCCACACACTTATGAATGTGTTCTCTCATGTGTTGCTGAAGTAATTAGAGAAAATATTAACTGGAATAAGGCTTACACTGGATTCTGAAAATAACAAGGAACCAGAGCATCATGGTGTCTTACAGTTAAATATATGGTTCAATAGAAGGACTTAATTCTATTTACCAATCGGAGGAATATTGAGACACTTCTCTAGACGACTGACTTGAAACTGGGTGATTGAACATACAACCATCTTAATAATTAAGTATTGACAGGAGTTTCTGTGGAGAATTTTTGGCAGCTCAAGAGAACTTCTTGCTTGAGCCTAGACCTTTTCTTTTTTTTTGTTATTATTAATTGTTGATTGAAATCCTGCGTAGAAATTCTGACTGGCCAACAGGTTCCCATTCCTGCTGCAGGAGCAATTTCATTGCACACAGAGAACGTAGAGTTAAATAGTCTAATAATAGTCTAATAGTTTAAATTATTAAAAAATAATTTTTTAAATAAAAACTTTCTGCAGAGGTGGACAAGGAAGACTTCAAAAAAATAAAGGAAGTAGAGACCACCCTAAGTGTATTTCCCCAACTAAGGAAATGCTGACATGACAATATTATGGGGAAAACTCAATTTTGGCTGGTGTTTGCTCATTCAAAGCTAGAATGGAGAACAAATAAGTGCATTGAGAGACCTGAATTCTTCAAAAATGATACATTTGCACAAGTAGGTGAGAAAACGCCATAATCTCCACTCTGTGTAGAAGAGCAAGAATATGACCTCCAGTGTTATATAAGTTTTACTGCCAACATGGACTACATAGGTCCCAGGTGTTAATAATATTTTAGATTAACAGGCAAAAAAAGGATAAGCCTGATATGATATAGGAACATTACAGTACTTTTCCAGCCAATACTCATTGACTTTAGCACTTTTTTATGCTCCTCAAATTTCTTTCTCATTTGTTACCAAACCTTTAGCTTCTGCAACAAAACAGGCAACGTTTCTACTGATAGACACTTCCTTACTTCTTTTTAATAAAAAGACAAAGAATCAATACAGCAGTACTGCTTTGTGTGCCGAGTAAGACAGGGTCCTAGAGGAAAAATGCTATGTGAACATGCAATCAGAGATTGTATCGTAAATCATATGTAGAAGAAAATATAAGACAATGTCAAATAAACAGTGTTGCTGCAATTCCTACCTTTGGTTTCATACTTTCTAAATTTTGTGCATAGTTTCTAATATTTAAGCACTGGCGGTACTGGGAAACTTCACTTGTAGGTAGTGCTTTCCAATCCCTACATGACCAGTAACAAAGGAATCTTGGTGTTACATCAATCAGGTCATAGATCTTTTAAACTTACACATATGAATGTTCATAGCCAACTGAACTAAAAAGCAAACCCCCCAGAGCAAAGCTGTCCGCATAAGCAAAGTCTCTACATTGCCTGGGAAAAATGCAGTTGGACTGTGGGAAGGTGTTTTATGAATTTCTGACAAGTTACAGAGTAATCCTGTTACATTAACCAAAAATTAAAAATAAATCTACCAAAAAAGAGAAAGATAGAAAGGACATGAGAGTACTTTCCATTGGCAGGAATTTTTAAATAGAATGGCACATCAAACTTGTGGGCATTTATTCTGTGTGAATGTTTGTTGAAAATGAACATTGGAAAGTTTGGCTGTACAAACATCATGTTAAGCAAATTGGGAAAGTTACATTTTCTGTATCTCTTCACTAAACAGCTGGGGAAATGTCAGAGCTTAATGGTACTCCAGGGTAAAAAAATGAAAACATACCAGTGATTCTTCAGCTTCACGTTTGTTTTTCATGTTTTCTTTGCTCGATTCCTAGAGGGTTTCCAAGCAGAGGTTGATCTGGACTGAAACAATCACCCAGGTTTCCCTGAGGAACTAGTACAAAAATGTGAAGGTTATAATGCACTGTTTGGAATTGATTGGGAAGACGTCAATGCCATCAGACTTGGCATGAGCAATGACACAGTAATGTTCCATCCAGGTGTTTTCCTGACAGACAGGTAAAGTTTCTGCTCCATTCCTCTTGACTGTGGAAATATTTTTGACATGTATGGCATGGTCAGAACAACAGATTTGGTTAGTTACCCTGCTTTACCTGCAGGATAGAAGTGGGGCTGTCTTACAGGTAATCCTAGAGAACACCAATAACACAATTTGATTATTTTAACCCTTTTCCATTTTTTTTGATCCTCCTTTTCACTGTTCTTGTACCACTCTTTCTCCACTCCAGCTTCCTCCCAAATAAACAACCCACTCTTAATTACTTCCTTCCCACTGATCCTGGTTTTGCTACACCAAAATTTCATATTTCTGATGCTTTTACCTTGAATCTAGGTAAATTATATTACTGATATGATTACATAGATATTGTCTGCCCACATGATGGCTTCACCCCCCAAAAGGCCTCTGATATTCTCCTTCCATGATCTGAAAAGTCTGGCTAGTTTTCTCACTCGACTTTTTCTTAGAAACTTGTGAAGTCCAGTCATCTTTCACAGTGTTTTATCTGATTTTTGGCAGCTTTTTAGACAGTTATCTGTCACATCCAACAGCTTCTAATATCATATGCAGTAATCCTCCTTGTTCTTTGCGTTAACCTCAGGAAGCTGATCATTTGCAAGCATTCACAATTAATATAAGATTTAAGTAGTATAATACTCTGGTGAACAAACAAAATGTTATTTTGTTGGAATTGTCAGGTAGAATGAAGAAACAGTTAATTGTCCATATATTTATTACCAGGCAAGAAAACAGGAAGCCACTAGACTAGATACCAGCAAGGAATGATGCCTGCCCTGCTCTTCATAACGGACATAGAGCAAGGGCCTGGTTTGCTGTGGTGGCTATAGCAGTCATGGAGCAAACACTTGTAAACTATTTGAAATGTGACCCTGATGGAAAAATGTGAGCACCTTCTCAGCAGAGTTTTGAAGACCTGAGTACCTATTTCTTGTCTCAGGGATGCAAGAAAAGTGATTTTGGATTATCCTCTTTTGTACGTAAACAGGATTGCAACTAGCCATTTGTGATGCCTCTGATAACAATGCACTTATGTGGTATTCATGGTTTGTCAGGATAAAGGTGGATGGGGCAGGCCCACAGCAAAGACTGCTGTGACACTTGAGAAGAAGATACTAATGGTAACAAAAAGAATAAAAACAAGTCATGAACCTGGACTTTGAGTAGTGCTGATATTTTATCAGTAGAAATGCAGAAACCAACTTCCAATCAGCAATGCTCAGCACGAACAGCTTGTAATTAATCCTGTACCAGGGTACTATCAGGGCCTTGGAAGAACCATGCAAGATGTCTCTGATCACCAGAAAGAGGATCCAATGTCTTCCCTTCTGGGGAGTAATCAGATAACGCATAATCCTGGAAGCCACTCTAAAGTGGATGGCTGTTTTCCTTTTGCCATTGTTTAATGTCAGTGTTATTGAAAAATAGTCAGAGTGTTGTGGAAATTTGTCATTCATTGAGGATTGGATGGCTGCTTGGTAGAGCAGGGAATTTAGTTAGGAGATGGTTTTTGCACAAAGATGAAATAAGGAAAGGGGAAGAACATGGACTTGCAGCTGATGCTGCAAACTATGGAAAAACAGAATGGGTGAGGCCACATTGAACTTTAGGGCATTCCATTTCTTTCCCTTCCTGAAACACAGGTCACGACTGGAATGGTGAGTCTTTTAGATCCTGTTATGTAGGTCGGGGTGTTTAGGGAAATATAGTTGTTGGAGACAATATGAAAGAAGCACTGATATCAGTACAAAGGTCTGTATTCGGGTCCGGGACCTTCCTCTAATCATTTTGCAGAAGTTGAGGGCCCTCCCTAAGATCCTCAAGCTGCTGAATATTTTCTAGAGGTTTTTTCACATTCCTTACAATGGTGTCAAGGAGATTTGTCACTGCTTCAAATTTAAAATCTGTAAGAGTCGTGGAAAAAAAAAAAACATATAAAATGTTACTTGGGAAGGTGGCTTCAGTCAATTTCTAATTAAGCAAATGCAAACTTTCCCTGTGAGAACAGCATGTTAAAAACCCAATGAACTACATCAGTCCTAGATAAAATTGGGATGTTCTGCCAGCATTCACACCCTTGGGATGCAGCAATAAATGAACAGAATTTGCCCGTGATTATGTTCTGCTTGATACTTCATATGACTTGGCAATAAACCTTGAGGCTCCAAGCACATGCTAACAACAGTGAATCAATATTGTGGCTGCTGCTAGATTCAAGCTCCTGAGATGATATTTCCTTGATAAGGTCATATCACTGGTTGCTTAATATTTGCTTCAATGTTCAGGTGGTTTAACACAGTGCTAGAAGGGGCACCAAAGTAGAAAACAGGCTGACCACAGATAATCAAAACCATTGATAAATTTTCTATATACTAGCAGTCTGGAGACAGTTAAGTATGACAAATTTATGACATTCTGAGCATTACCTGGGAAGCCAAGTGTATCACTCCAAGAGGATAAAAGAAGGCTTAATGCAGAAGGTGACTTATGATGGAAATCAACACCGTGTCACATCACCTACACTGTTACAAGACAAATTGCGGGCATAATGAAGAAAGGAACTGGATATTGTTGTCTGTTCACTTAATTTCATGCCAGCAGCTTCACAGTTTTCATTTGTAATCAGATTTTCTTCTTTTAAACCACACACAGCCAGAATCAAGAATTAGCTAGCCGTGTCAAAAAAGGCAATAGGATTCTGTATCTTTTTAAGGAAGAAGGAATTAAAGAGCAACCAGCTGCTTCCCAATACAAATACCTTTATCAAGAAGTGTATTCCTTAAGTAGTTGTCTTTCTTTTCCTGTTTACTCCTCTCTCATAGCTCAGTGGGACAGTATGTGTTTCTTTCTTATATTAACTTATTTTTAACTTTTTATTATTAACTGTTTAATGCCAGTTAGCCTTTGGATATGATTATGCAGTACAAATAAATACTTGACAAGTTAGTCATATGTTTGGATGAAGATAAGGGAAAAAGTTGTTAGCATGAAAATTATTTAGCACTGGGAAATATTAACCAGAGAAGCTGTGGAATCTCCATCCTTGAAGATCTTCAACCTCTATTTGAAGTCCTGAGCAAACAGATATAGCTTTGAATTTAGACATTCTTGGAGAATCTTGGACTAGAGACATCGAGAATTACCTTCCAGAGCAAACCTTTCCATGGCTGTCTGACTCCAGTTATAAACTGGTAAGCGAAAGCATAACTTACCTTTAGCTGAGAAACAGTTTCTGTTGTTAGCATTGTCTCCTAGTTTTGAAGTTATTGCAAATCCAGTCTGAATATTTGAGGACCCCTACATGAAGAAGGTAAAACAGGCTTTGATACATACAGAACTATAGCACTATAGCCCCTCAAAAGCCTGACTCCTCTGTAGCGAGTTGTTAGCAGAGATTTCTGAAGTATAGTTCCCAGTTCAAGACATTAATTTCAGCATCTGAGATTGCAAAGAAACTCTCCATCAGATTTCAGAACAACCCAAAGTTTGCAATCCTTTTAACCATACTAATACGTAGAGTTCCACTGCTGACAATGTAATTGTCCTGTGGCTCAAGATCTGCTCAGTCTTATTGCTGCTATAATGTTCTTGGCACTAATGGAAAGGTAACACTGTGAAAAAACAAATTACATCACTGCATACAGAAAAGAGTTTTAAAATACTAAATTAAAGGAAATTTTCACTGTTAATACATTGGGTAAGTTAAAGTCTGCTCGGTCACCTAACGAGCAGAAAAGAACAAGTACAGTTTGTCAAGAGTTTGTCATGGACCCCTGAGCTCAGTGCGAATTCAACCAGCCTGTGCTGACTCTAATTGACTGGAGTGGGCAATTAGAAGTAATAAAAAAATGAGCAATTAAAAGTTATTTGCAAGCAATTCATCACTTCCCCTCCCAAAACTGAAAGCCCAGAGGTTGGTGAGAATTATTAATTAGTGATCCATTTTATTTTATTTCTAGATGCACTATCCTGAAGGATTCGTCAGCAGAGAAAGCGTATGCAGCATTCTCTTTGCAGAGGCAGGGCAGATAAGTGCAACACAGTTTTGACTCAGCCATTAAGCAGTAATTAGTAGAATCCTCTTTCCACTTTTCCTCTAGTGTAGTTGATAGCTGAGAAAGAAGGTCTGAAAATAGAACTGATTGCCTTGGAAATAAAGCAATTATGAAATTAGATTATAGTATAAAGAATCCCTTTTGGTGTCAGGCTCACTCACTTTCACTGCCTATGTTTCCTAGTCAGAAAGTTATTCTCAAGAGGTCACCTCAAGAAGAAAATTACAACATTCAGAATGAGACTTCTACACCCTGAACAAATTAGAGACTAATATGAACTGCCTTTCCACTACATATAAGTGGCAGCTAATGAAAGAAGGGGAAGTTTTCAGACACACTGATGAGGAGCGTCACAAAAGATAAATCATGCCAGACTAACTTAATCATCCTCTACAACAAAAAAATAACTTCCATCAACACAGCAAGAGCAGGGGATGTTGTTTACCTGCATTTGAGCAAAGCATTCAGCATTGTTTCCCATAGCAGTCTCGTAGATAAACTGGCAAGATACAAATTGGATGGGTGGCCTGTGAGATAGGTAGGAAATGGTTGGCTAACAGGTCAGACTCAGAGAGCGGTAATTAGTGTGTTTTACTCAGGCTGGGAGCCTGTCAAAAGTGAGGTCCTGCAGGGATCAATACTGGATGTCACACTGTGCCTTATATCTCTGTGGCACCCACAAACATCAGGTTTATAAACCAGCTTACAAGCAACATTCAAGGAGTATTGATGTTACATTAAACTGAACAGAAGTTATTTCACGAAGGAATATCAAGTGGTTTTGAGCGTATTTGGATTTCAAGTATTCTTGTGAGGTAGGTAGATATTTTTACAGGTTTCTTTATAAACATAGCCCTTTGTGTCACTTCATTTCCCTATCAAAATATAGAATTTTGCTAGCAGCTCTCTCTACATGTAAAAGGAGAATGAATTGACTGTTATATGCTTTTTTTGAATATAGGTTGAACAGCTTTGCATGTTTGAATTTGTGATTAGTATTTATGGAGCAATGCTTTGTGCCATCAGAAATTAAACTGGCACAATGTACAGAGAAAAAGTGCTTTCAAATACTTTGTATAACATTTAATACTTCTGCTTTACTAAGGCAATTTATAGTTTCTCAGCCCATGATTTTGGGAGTGTAGCACTTTAAATTAAGCAGCACTCTCAACAAAATGAAGAGATCATAGGAGACGAGTTTCCCATGTGAATGAGTGGGGCAAAGATTCATAACAGGTAGGGCATCATACATGAGGTTGTTTAATATTAAAAGTAACTGGTAAGAAACAAGTGATCATACACAAAAATATAAGAATTCCTGTTGAGGGCAGAACACAGACTCAGCTGATGTTCTCCCCTGAGAGAGAGGTTGAAGCTGATACTCTAAATGAAAGTGAACTCTTGGGTAATACAGCAACCTATTGTGAGATGATAGACTGTAGTAAAGGGAACTTCTTTCCTGACTTCTATAGACAATTAGCTTCTTCCCTCTAGCATGAAGTCTAATAACCTGTGTCATTATATTTCCTTGCATAGCCAGAATGCTAATCTATTAATATTAAATTCCATCAGACTGTTAAGTTGAAAAACTGTTTTCCAGCATGTCAGGACCTGTTCAGTTCACTACAGACAGACAGAAATTACTCTGTCATATCCTATTGACAGGCTGATGGATAACACCTTCTGTCAACACACGTTGAGAAAATAACATCAAAATAATTTCACAAGAAATTAAATGATGTGTATTAAATGATGCAATGATTAAAGGTATAATAAGCTGAAATTAATGTTTAATCAAAGAAATAGTTACCTTTACTGCTGCCGAGAAGCACATGGAGATTTCAGAAATGTTCTCCCTAAAGTAATTTAAAAAGTCTGAGGAAAAACATGCGTTTCTCTCCTGGTTCATTTTCTTAGGATGTGGGAATACAATGTAATTCCCAATCTCAGTCTTCCTTTCACTGCAGAATGTGCTGTTGCTCTAAAATTTATGCAGTTGTTCTGGATGTGCTTTAATACAGTGACAGATGCTTTGGTGGACTTGTGATACAGTAACCAGAACATTTTAATAGTTAAATCTGAAAACAGGCAGTTACTTTTTTTCCAGGTTAAGACTTGAGATAGGTTTTCTGATACTGCCTGCAACCTTTCTTGTGAAGCGAGGGCAAGATCTGGGCAACCTGGACTGATCAGCATTCTGCTCCCTACAGCCAGCAAGGGCTTGGAAGTGATCACCCAAACAGCCTTTCTGGTTTTGTGGTATGATTCACTGCAGGCACAAACAGTTAAGACGTTTTCTCAGAATTGTTTTATTTTTACCTGTAAGAAATTATTTCTATTAAGTTCTAATTTCTTCATCCTCAGCACATTAAAAAAATTGACAGGAATATCTTCCTTTTTGAAAAGTGTCCAATACAATACACTTCAGTCTTCTTTTTGTGTCTTCAGAGAAGTAGAGCCTCCTTATGAATTCCTCCTTGCTTTCGCTAGATTTTCTGCATTTTTTCATGGCCTTGCATGGACTTCTTGTGCTTTTCTGAAACTTGGAATTCTAATAACCATGTGGCATCCAGAGGTGAATTTGGGTCATCAGTGAAGGAATACGCTTTACTGATTCTCTGAGCCATTACTGTACTTTGTTCTTTCTTTCCATAGAGGCTTTTCCAATTTTCTTTTCCATTTCTTATGAGTTTGTTTGTTTTTATAACGTGTGGCACATTGCATTTAGTGATACAAGAGTGCAGTAACAATATGAGCCTCTCCAGTGGATGACAGAATCCCTCCTTCTGCTGTTTTTGATAGAATATGTTCCTATAAATATCCTAACACTTCATCTTTGCAAATCTTTATTTCAAAATGATGGGAAAAGAATGCTGTTTCTAGGTGTTTTATTATTGTTCTGACTGCTGTGTCAGCTTATATTGGCTATAATTGCTGACACTGCTGTGTCAAATATTGGCTATAATTTCTTTAAATCTTACTGAACCCTTAACTACTCCCAGGGTCACTCTAATGGTATAAGGCAGTGTTATGCATAGACACCATTCCATGCTTCCTTGCTTTTCCATTGGCCAGATTTCCATAGAAGTTTATATCAGCCATACAATATGTATCAAATTTTCCTGGTGAGATTTCTTTGATAGCAGATCTTTGACACACGTCAAGGAAGCCACATTTTGCTTTTGCTACTGAGAGACCTTGATCTGGTGAGCAGGTCACAGTAAATGTGGAAAGGACACATGATGGGAACTAGTAGATCTCCTCTAGAAATAGTTTTACCACACTTTGTTCTTATCTTCCCTTTGAAGCAGGTCTAAAATCCTGTTCAAAATATATTAATTGGGGCTACTGGCAAACAAAAAATGAGATTTCATCTTAGACATCTGTGAAAAGAACTAATAATGGTGGCTACCAATAGAGTTATTATCTGATGATATTCTGTGTTGTTCTCTCCCAAAGAAGAATAGCCAGGCTAGGTGAGAATGACTGCATATGAAGAAAAAAACGTGGCTACAATAAAAATATCTTATTTTAAGAAAAAGCAAAGCAAAGGTGAAATATGGCATAGATTGCTTAAAATAAATACTTAAGCAACAGCTGCAGAAATACCCTGAGTTTTCCAAGGCCGTTTCTTTAAGCTAAAAATAAATCCAAGTAGTGCTTTCTTTGTTATTTAATGCCTTGATTATCCTATGAAGCCTAATTTATGTGAAGGACTTAACACAAATTAGCTGTACATCTGAAAAGCAAACCATACTGAAATATGCAAATACCATTACATTTTATAACAAAGACAGATTTTAATTACAAACCATACACCTCTCCATTCTTGACTTCTCAGGAAAGAATCAGTGTTTGTCTTCTAAAGAGTATTCTACTGATTTTTTTCTATATTTTTCAGAGTTTTTTAGGCAAACTAACACACTTAAACAACTAATTATAGATATGACAACATTAATGAAACTTCGCTGACTGTGAAAGTCTCCTGCAGTTGATCTCTCTGATGTCTGATATGACTGAGACAGGCTTTCACGGGGTGAGAGTTTTCTGCTCAACTTACCTCTACAACATCTGTAGGAAGACATCTGTTTTTATATCTTGAATCAGTTCAAAAAGCACTGGGGCCAAACTTGCACCTGCAGTTAATGACTGTAATTTCTTAGGAAGCTAAGCTAATATCAGTAATGTAGGTCTGGGCCATGAAAAAAATCTTTTTTATACTGCTATTTGTGCTGTTTTTTGGGGTTTTTTTCCTATTGTCGCTTCTTGACTACACTGGGATCTTATTACATCATAATTAAAAGACAAGTAAAAAAATACTAGAACAGATAAGATCCTATGTGACTATTGCAAACCTGTCTCTGACATCATGGTGTTACAGAAAAGGAGATGGAATATGTGACCTTTGTAGCGTCAGTCATTTTTTAACTTAATTGGAAAAATCTCAGAATAGCTCCAGAGGAAAATTCTTTCAGAGCACTTTATGATTAGACTTTAAGTGTTAAGTCTAGGAAATTGATGCATTTGAAGAAAGAGGTCACAAGTGAAGGAGAACTTGCAGATCTGCATGACTGTAAGCTGCAGAGACATATTACTCAGTCACATTAATCTTTTCAAGTGACATGAAATTATATGAAATCAGGTTTATAATCATAGTGTACAGTTCAACAATCAGTAAATACTCTGGCAAATGTTCTTTGTAAAGCTGAAATGAATATGCTCTTGAAAACAACAGTAAAAGGCAACACAAACAAACAGAGAAGTCAGTGATGTACCAAAGGTATAAAACTGGATATGTAGGTATAGCCTTGTTCTCAGTAAGGTAAATGGTGGATTTCACACTTTTTTTGTTAACAGAGGACAAAATCTCTCCATTACAACATACAACCAGTTATTACCTCAGGTCAGGGCACCACTATACTGTCACTCAGAATAAAACTAATATGAAATACAGTGAATGTTAGCTGAAAGTCACACTGTTCAGGTTTTCATTATTATTAAATGGAGAAAATGGAAATAAAGTAGTTGAATGCTTCATTTAACTGTCTAATATCTAGATACTCTTCTTTCATAAATATACGTATTTTAAAGACATGTAATTTAATCCTTATTTGTAAAAAAACGACTCTCATCATCTAATATTCCCAATGCACCAAAGCCAAGAAAAGACTACATTCTCACTCCTAACACAGCAATAGGTTTACTCATTTTGCTTTCAGCAGTAGAACTGTTTTTAGGGCATAGACCAGATTCTCTGAAGTATGATGATTTATCAGAAGACTCAGGGAAGGAAAGTTATTTCTTGATATATAAAATCATAAAATCTGTAAAATTTGGAATTTCTACTTACTCTATTAGTAATTTAATTAATAAAAAAGGGTAATGAACTGCGGGGTAGGAAGTGGGCCATGTTTAGCACCCTGTCAGTCTTGCTTGGTTCTGTTCTGCACACTGCCGCAAATTTTCAGTGCGGCCATGAGCAGATCATTTAGGACCAGACTGTGGTGTGGGCGCTGGACTTTACGTAACACGTGACTGGGGTTGCTTTGGGTACAGCTAGAAGACACTGACTACTCTTATATGACTAACACAATAATTATATGCCTTAACAAAGTAATTAGAACTATCAAGATGTGGAAGATTTTTTAAGCCCTATGAAATTCCTTCCCCTCACTTACAGGGAGTCTAGCAAAGATTTTCCTCACTGCACTGCCAACACTGGCTGATTGCGGAGCAAATACTGCTCACTATGAGAGAGTACGCACTATCTCAGGCTTCTGCATAAGGTTCAGTGCAGAAAAGGAAGTAGAAAATTATTCATAATCATTCTGTGTGTCATTACAATGTGTTGTGCTCTGCAAGGAAAAGGAAATACAAAGTAGCATGGCTTGTATAAGCAACTGTTTTAGCACTGCACATGTATTCTTAATACTACTGTTTACTGTGCTGAGTAACACTGAACTCTGCTTATAGACACATAGCAGAGATCCCTCAAAATTTCTGGGTTTGGGACTGGTCCTACTGTAACCAAGAGGTCCTGCTGCTGCAAAAGCCTCATAGCTTAAATAAGACCCTTGCATTCAATGAGAAAAGTAGTTAAAGCTTTTCAAGGGCAAGGATGTTGTGTAAGCACAAAACCAGAATATGAAAAGCGTGTTAATCTGTTTTTCAGTCATGTAAATAATCTATGCATAGGATAAGAACTTGCCAGTGCTAAATTAGAACTAAATAAATTAGTCAAGACTAAAGTAGAATATACCTTAGTTTAAAAGATAAATAGCTTTTGCTGTACAAACAGAAATCCAAATCCTGTCTCCACACAAGGAAAACTGTAGGTTAAAGCATGTATCTAAGAGCACTGTTCGAGTGCTTCTTGAATGCCGGAAGGCTTAGGGTTGTGACCTCTTCCCTGGTGAACTTGTTCCAGTGCCGAACCACCTTCCAAGGGAAGAATTTTTCCTAAATAGCTCATCTGAACTTCCTCTGATGCAACTTTGAGCCATTCCCTTGTGTCCTATCACTGGATACCAGAGAGAAGAGTTCAGCACCTCCTTATCTGCCGCCCTTAGTGAGGAAGCCCTGAGTGAACAGCAACGAGGACACCCCACAGTGTCCTCGCCTCTAAGCTGAACAAACCCAGTACCCTTAGTTACTCTTTGTAATTCATGCCCTCTATTCCTTTTGCCATCTTTATTGCGTTCCTTTGGGCACATTCTAGTAAATGTCCTCCTTATGCTGGGAAGTCCTAAACTGCACACGTTGCTCAAGCTGAGGCAGCTCGAGTCCTGAGTACAGTGGGACAATCACATCCCCTGAACAGTCAGCTATACTGTGCTTAATGCACTCCAGGATGTGGCTGGCCCTTTCAGCTGCCAGCACGAACTGTTTACTCATACTGAGCTAACAATCAACCCAAAACCCCAGATCCCTTTCTTCAGGGCTATGCTTCAGCCATGTCTCCCAGTTCATATGTATATGCAGGATTACACAGCTGCAGATGCAGAATCCAGCATTTGTCCTTGTTAAATTTCATATGGTTGGTGATAGCTCTATACTCTATCAGAATCTCTCTGTACAGCCTTTCTATCCTTGAGGGAATCAGTGACTCCTCCTAAGTTAGTATTGTTGGAAAACTTATTTCAGTGTGCACTCAACTCCTGTGTCCAGATCACTGCTAAACTCTGTTTTCACTCTGAGAATTAGCTGCTTAAAAAAATGCCCTAAGTCAGCTGAAAAACAAGCTGGAAGTTATGCTAGCTTTATATTTGCAGCCATATCACTGTGTCTCATTATTATTACTAAGTCAGCAATGGATTAAGGCATAAATCTGCAGATGCAGGAGAAGGATTCATTGCAATGTCTGCAGAAGCTGCAATGACATCCTAAGCACAACACTTTAGAGAGTTCATGTCCTTTGAGACCACAGCTTCAGGGAACATTGCTATTTTCCTTTGATGTTCAGTAAATATTCACAGGAGACAGGACAAGAATCAGTGGAAAATACACCTTCTATTTGCACTTGAAGTAAAAGCTGTGAAGAGGAGCATCATTAAACGGAATTGTCAACAGCGTGCTAGAAGCTTCTCTACCTCAATATCATTGTTTGCATCTGAATTTTCAGTAGAGAAATCTACAAGGTTGCACCAATAGAAAATATAAACATTGAGCTGTATTACCTACTACCAAAAAGCTAAACAGTATTTTTCTTCATTTTTTATTGCCTTGTGCAGCCTGTGCCAGGTCAGACTATCCCTTTTAGTTCTGTTTCATTTGGATGCAACTGGATTCAATTCAGTGGATTTTTAAAAATTTTCTTTCCATTATTACTCACCGCTGAGTTACTTATGGCTGTGCCTAACCAACTGAATATACATGTTCTCTACAGTACACTACAAATTCTGAGGGGACCAAAATATATAAAGAGGGATTTATCTGTGCAGATAAGATAAGCGGAAGGACATTTCCTATTAAAACCTGAAATGTTTGTCTAAAATTTATAAGTAAAATAGAATGGTATCTATTCTTTTAATTATTTAAGGTGTTTTATTTAATAACTATGAAAATAGCCTATGGCTACTTACATTGAGTATGTAAACACTCTGCAGGAAGTAAACTGTATTAATAATAATACAAAATTATATGTTTAGGCAAATTCACTGTTATTCATGAAGTGCTGGCAGCAAGTTCAATGTTAAACATATTCTCCAGCTGTGACATAGATAGCTAGTTTATATATTTACATATTTTCTACAAAGTTGGAGCCTGATAGTCAAGCCTTCCACAGCTACCTGAACTGACCTTGCAAAGTAAGTGTAATAAATTGTAACAAAAGCAAAAATCTAATCCTGTGCCAGCTATAGGACCTCCCCAGTCCTAAACAAGGAGCAGGAACATCACTGTTGACTTTCAGTGAGCAAAACATGAATAATATGATGACAAACAGCAACACCACAAACCTCCTGCATGAATCTAGTTAGCTAAATCAAAATGGGGAATAGAACTAAAAATTTCACTAAGCCTTGGATAATATCATACCTCTGAGTACCATTGTATCTTGATGTAAAGACTAGGAAAATATAACAAAAAATTGTCTTGAAAGAGGGTAGTCCTGGTCTATTCTGTCTCTTCCTCTGTGCTTGCTATGAATTCCTGGACTCTTCCTGCATGAAATCCAGGTTTCTTTCTGCTAGATTTGAACACCATCAGTTAACAGATGCATAAATACTGTGTAGCTATGCATGAAGGATGGATGAATCACTAAAAGTAGGGCTGTACCTCAAACATATTTTAATTCAACATTTTCATAGACACTTGTGTAGAAATTATATCTACTTTTGATACAAAGGTGCTAGAAAAAGAGACTCCCATTGACCTACCAGCTCTATTCACAGACATTTTATGAGTTCCTATCACACATTCAGCTCACATACGCAAGTTGAAAACTGCTGATGCATTTGACTAAGGCATTTTGTTCAGAAAGACAAGAAGATAAATACATGTCAAGATCAACACTTCGTAGTCTTAGAGAGGACGCAAGACCTTTATAGTAAGGCAAATTGAGTTTTATCTAAAGAATAATCATCCAGCTGGAGGAGACTGGCAGCTGCTGAGTCAGCAACCCTGGCTCACTCATACATTAGGCCTAAGTTAGTTCTGTGGAATCTGAGGTCTAGCTGCTAGAGATGATATACAAGCATCACATAAGAGAAAAATGTTTTATGCTTAGTTCTTTGAGTTAGCTCCGTGTATCTCTGATACGGTGTTTGTACCTCTCTTGCCTGTTGTTGACTTCTTCAGATCATGTACATAGTATTAGGCATATCCCAAAACATGAGCTGAAATAAATGTTTGTATGCAATAAGGTTTTAGAAAATGTATCTTTCTATGCAGAAATTTATACGAAACAGGAATATTACGTTAGTGGTGCATGTGTTCAAGCTGTGTAAATGAAACTGCTACCTCTTAAACAGAAATATACACTGTCCACTGTTCTATATAAATCTTCTTGAGTTTAAACTATGACAAATTGCATTGTCTATCTGAGTAGCATCATCTAAATTATCACAATGAATATAATACAGATATTTTTATGCTGTTACATTTGGATTTGAGAATTATCTGATGAGTCTTTTAATTTTGTAGTGCATGAACCTGAGGTGAAATAGCTATACCATGCCGAAGGAAATGCCACGAAGTTTAAGTTATCTATAAAAGATAGATTTTCTTAACTGAAAGTATTAATCTTCATCAGTTCTTCATGAAGTTAGACTCTACCAGGTATAATAAGGAAGATTAGGTAAAAAAAAAAAAAAANAAAAAAAAAAAAAAAAAAGACCAAAAAAAGACCGAGCCCAAGCTTGTACCGAAGCATAAGTAATTTAGGTGATATTTTGCAGAAAATTGAGTCGAATTTTCTAGGAATGTCACGAAGTCTTTTGTAGAGGGCACAGAAAGATTGCGTGATGTAATTTACCTGGTTTCTACCCTACATCTAAAAACCTAAAATGAATGTTATGTTATGAAGCTGAAACTAGAGAGTAATTTACTTATTTCCCACAAAGGGCTGGGGGAGGAAATTAAACAAAAAAAAGGTAACTGCTTTGGATTCTGAACCTTGTCTCACATGTGTTCCACACTGGCCACTGCTCAGATCACAGACTGGAAAACTTGTATGGACTGCTGCGACAATGTAGTTTTATTTCAGGTCTAAGACAGGAGTATAAGTATATTGTAAGTATATAGTATTTCTATCACAAATTAAACATCATAGAAAAAGGGATCAAACATCACTTTTGGAAAAAAAATTGGTTTAATGGTTAAATATCATACCTGCTACAATAGAGCAAGTTTATTCTGGTTTGCACTTTTCCACTGTCAGTTTTTATCCACAGGCTCCTGCAATGCTCTTACTAATTAAAAGATTCTTTCTCTTGCATTTATGTAAGGACTATGATTAAGAAAATTATTCTTTTTTCTCATTATACAAAACTGGAAGGTATATTTCCTTAAATCTTTCCCAGAAATTTAATCATTCTGATTTCTTCAGTACTTATCCAGCTACCATGTATTAATATTGGTCTTTTGCTGTGAAACCATGACCGTGCTCAGCATTGGCTGCAGTGCCAGTTTCAGATGTAAGGGACTGCAGCTGTGGCCATTTGAGATTTCCATGTTTATAAATCAGAGTATTGCTTTATTCCTTTGGGCTAATCATGGCACTTGGAGCTGCTGTAGTACTTCTGATTAAATAAATTGGCCTAGAAGAATCACAATATCAGTTTAAGCCACTCATGTACAATATTAAATAGATATATAGCATTTATATTAAACGGTTAAGAAACATTTGGCATTTCAAGTGCACAGAACTCCATTTGCTTAGCAGCATAGCAACTAGTAATTTTTTTTTTTTTTCAGAATCCTCTTCAGTAAAGATGCAGATAAATAAAACTTTATAATATCAAAATACAATATTTTAAGGATTTATTTTTAAGACTCCTTATTATTACTTTTCAAGGAAGCTAAGAGTTTTGCAGCCTTTTTAATGATAATCGAGTAGCTATAATTAGTCTTCCTGAATAATGAGAAAGTCACTTAAAAATAAGCTGGATATCGGATCATCGTAAAACTCTGCTCTTGTCTTTTTTACCATAAAATAAACATGCACATAAAAGGAGAAAACCAGGAACACTAAATTAAATATGTGAAGGATTCACCTGCAAATTCAGTTGTACACCTTCAACTTTACTCCTTCACCTACAACTTTAATTCTGTAAACGAAGGTCTTCTGAATCCTGACAGATTTATACAAAGGTGCTTTTCAAGATATTCTCTTTTTCAGTATGTCTGCACAAAACAGTCATTTAAGGAATGAAGTCTTTTACCATCTGAGGTAGGATTTTCGTAGTGGAGTGCAAAAAGTGCGAGACTAAGAAAAACATGAGAAACAAGGAGGGGAAGCAGAAGGACCTGTGGAGAGTGGAGTGACAGCAACAGCTAAGTCTCCCTTCATGTGTGGAGTAGGGAGAAGGCAATATAATATATACTGGTTTTTAGATCTTTGTCTTTAGTTCTAGGCCTGTGGTAGCCTAGAGTTCAGATAGTTGGCTTGGCAACTGTGAAAAATTTGGCAGGCTTCTGTCAACTAAGACAATGTTGTCTGGAAGTGAGGTCGATCTATGCTGTTTCCAGAAAACACAACCCCACTGTGAAGTCTCACTTAACAACCCAAATAATGTAAAATGAGTAAAATCTATCACTAAGTTTTCCACTCATTTGACTATTTTCAGTTTGTTTCTATTTGACTCTTGGTTTTTACTTTACCATTGGTGCTCTTGACAGCTTGTAGGAATGTTAATTGGTAGAGTTCAGTCTAATTCAGTTAGTCTGTCTTTATCTTCGTATGTCTCAATGAACATCTTTGCACAATGCCATAGACTTTTTCTAGGTCACAATGAAGTTTATGAAAGTTTATCACTCTTAACAATGCTTTCTCAGAGACAATGTTTTCCACCAGATATCCATGGCAAACCTTCTTCTTTTAAATAGCTTTATATTAGGCTATATTGAAACTCAGAATGTTTTGTTTTGTTAATTTTTTCTCTCCTTTATTTGCCATTCCCTCAATTTTTGTGTAATCTGCAAACTGTATCAGTAAATTCATTTCTGATAATTGCTAAAGGTGGTACACGACTCTGTGCTAAAAATCAGCTTCAATAATTCTTCTGCTTTTTCTGCCCCATAATTAAGTCTTCCTGTTAAAAGGGTGAGAGGATTTGTGGAGAAAAAGCCATCCACTATCTTGTTCCCTAAAAATGCACAAGATCTGGACACACTCATCTTTAAGGATTGGACACTGCAATATGAAATGAGCAACTAAAACATACATGAGCTATCGCAACGTGTTTCATATGTATATATATATATATATAAAAATATAAATTTTATTTTCCTAAAATGAATGTTAAGCTGACAGAACTAAAAAAAATCTTATCAGTTTCAGAAATACAGAACTGCAGAGATTGGCAGGGCTCTCTGAAGGTCATGTGGTCCAACATCTGTGCTTGAGTAGGGCCACTTAGATCAAGCCAGGTTACCAGGACCAGAGTCCAGATGGCTTTAGAATATGTTTAAGGACAGACATTCCATAACCTCTCTGGAAAACCTGTGCCAGTACTTGCTCACCCTCACAGTAAAAATGTGTTTTCTGATCCTCAGGAGGAACCTCCTGTGCTTCAGTTTGTGCCCATTTTCTCTGGTCCTGCCACTGGGCACCACTGAAAAGACCCTGCCTCCATCCTCTTCCCTCCCATGAGGCATTTATACTTATTAAGATCTCCTCTGAGTTGCCTATTGTCAAGACTGAGCAGGCACAGATATCTCAGTCTATCCTCACTGTCACAGTCATTGGGAGCCCAGAACTGGATCCAGGCCATCAGACATAGCCTCACCAGTGCTGAATAAAGGGAAAGGATTACCTCCTTTTAACTGCTGGTAATGCTTTGCTTAAGGTAGCCCAAAATGTTATCAGGATTCTTTGTGGCAAGTGCACATCACAGGCTCATGGGTTCATTCATGTTGGAAAAGACCCTTAAGATCACTGAGTCCAGCCATTAACCCAGCACCACCAAGTCCACCACTAACCTGTGTCCTCAAGTGTCACAACTACACACATTAAATATCTCCAGGGATGGGGACTCAACCAATTTCCTGGTCAGACATGTTCAACTAGGTGTCCACCACAAACCCCCAGTTATTTTCTGCAAAGTTGCTTTCCAGCTGGATGTCCCCAGCATACAGCAGTGCATCAGGTTGTTCCTCCCCACGTGCAAGATTTTGCACTTTCATTTCTTGTGCTGATTATGTTCCTGTCAGACCATTTCTCTTGTCTGTCTCTCTCTTTCAAAATACGATCACAATATTTGTTTTATTTCAGTCTTTTGGATCATTACCAGTGTTCCAGGTGCTATTGTAAATCAACATCAGAACTGCAAGGAGATACTTATCCAGCATTTTCAAAGTCTAGCATTAAATTCAAGTACATCTGATCGAGACAATTCTCTTATGTAACTTTCACGCCAAGAATTAGAAAGCTAGATTAAATTGTCCTCGATTTGGGGACTGATTTATTCTACCTCTGCTTTAAAAAGAATAGCTTTTGCAATTCTGTTCAAATCCCAGAGAGTGTAAATTGTCTGTGCAACACTGGAAGGATCTGCTGACAGTGAGGACTTGATAGAAGAGAGGTCTTCCAGCACTGTGTGCAAGAGCAGGACTCCTGAAGGGCTTTTCCAACAAATAGTAGAACCAATGTCAGTACAAGATCAACCCTGCCTGGAAAAAACCCACGTATTTTGTAGCAGTTATATGATGAATAGTCTCAACACGGTGTTCATTCATAGCAAGCACTTTTCTTTGCAAGGAAGAAATTATTACAAAATATAAGCATTTGTTGTTCCTTGATTCTGCAATAAATAAATTCACAGTGATATAATGCTATCAACAAGACTTGCATGGTCTAGCTGAAAAGGCTCGTATTGAAGGAATCCTCTGAAAGCAGCAATATGAGAAGTTTCACCCCATTACCCTTACTGTCACTGTTTCACTGAGCTCGGTGTATTAAAAATGGAAAATCATTCCCACATTTAGCTTATACCCATAACTAATTAGATCAGAATTGGAATTTCTGTTAGATGAGTACCCCGAAGGTATTAAAATATCCAAAAATACTATACATGATTTTTCAGATACTACTGCACTGCATCTTCTGTACTAAACAGATAAAATACACTAATCCAATAGAGGGGATATTTAAGTTGTTAAATAGCTCATACATCTTGTATAGGCAGACCATTTTCAATGATATTAAAGTAAATTGGCTTAATCTCTGCCTAGATACTGATTGATCAGTACTTCCAGTGGCACAGTGAAACCCACAGTCTTAGGATTTCATTATTAGCTGTAGCACTTAAATGTGTTAATGATATCCAAGAAAATGGAATAAAATCACTGATATGTCAGAAGAAAGTAATTTGTGTTACCTGTAAGACAGTGCTTGGAGGCTGAGTGCTGGTGCTTAACTAAATGTTTTAGTACCATTAAATTTCATAACCTTTCTTCAAAGTGCAGTCAATACAAATTAGATGTTGGCAACAGTAGATTCTTATCTCAGGTGTATCCTGCAGAATCAGAAGTACTGCAAAAAATTTCAGATAAACAGGCAAGTAAAGCAAAAGTTCTTATGTGACATGTTGGACAAAATACTGGAATTTTAAGAATTAAAATGAGCATGTAAGCAACCAGCTACTCACAAGAATATCACTCTGTAGTGCACACAAAGGCTGTACTTCCAATGGACCTTTGCTAGTCTATTACTGGGTCTTCAGAGCACATCCTTCACTTCCTTTCCTCTTTGGCTCACTGCTAGATGAAACGGGGTGGTCGAAGCATGACAAAAAGAAGGTCCTCGATAGGAAATTTGAGCATGGTTCTCAGAAGAAGTCACTATATGGAGAACATAACCAGTTCTTTGAATAGTGTTTGAGAGTAATGATTCTTTTGATCCTACCTGCCTAATCATTAATCTTTGAAGTCATGCTTAATGCTGTTCTCAATTCCTTTCTCTGGTCTAGTGCTTTTTGAATATTTTAAGAAAAAGTCATCAATTTCAGTGCTTTCACCCATAATGGCCAACAGCCTTTGAGGATATTCAAAGAGTGAATTTAAACTGTATCAAGTTGCAGGTGGAGCTGGATCTATTTTCCATGACCTTGGCCTGAGATTGGTCAGGATTTTCCTAGTGCAAATTACTGCATTAAGACAGATCACCTTTGCAAATTTAAAATTTCAGTCATGGCTGGACCCATGTTATGTTTTGACTTGTATTATGGATTTGTTTCTAAGAGTCTACTTTGTTTAGGTAATAGCAGCAGCTTAATCACTGTAAGACTTGTACTAATGACAATACTAAAATATTAAACACTAAAAATTTCCTTCTTTACCATGTCACACCAGTCATTTACTCAGTATTGCTGAGAAACAGAGAATGTAAGTTAGCAGAGTTATCTTGGTGCAGCTTTCAGGAATATCTCTGTGTGTTTAAAGGACAAAACAAACAACATATTTAAAAGAATGTGCTTCTCAGCTTTAAATTCTTTTTATTGCTTTAGATGTCTAAGCAAAGGGTGATATCTTTGAAATTAGTAGAATTTTAAATTTATGCCCTTACTTTTAAAAAAATATTCCTTGATTAAGGTTTGACTGCAAACACTTTGCTTCATGAATGTTGATAATCTGAAATTAAAAATTCAAGATAATGGATATGCTGTAGCTGATCTAATAAGAAATTTGGAATTGTATTTATTTTACAGTGGGAAGAAGTAAGCTATTAACTAGTCTTCCCACCATGGCTTCTAGCAATTTTATTTCTGCGTCACTTTCGCATGATTCAGCTGTGCCATTCTTAATTTTTTTCCAGGATATATACAAAATAGTTCTAGTTGGTTGCTCCTTAAAATCAAGTGCCTACTGAACATAAACAAATGTATTCAATTGAAAATTAGTCTATTTTTTTTTAAACTATAGTTCTGGCAATACGTTAATATATATAGTGCCAGTGAAGTATTGAAATGAACTTTAGGGCAACACCTACTCCTTAGGGCAAATCATAAATACTGTGGTCTCTGCCATATAAGTTTTGTTATTCTGTGGGTTGAAGCAGTGTCATCAGTTTCAAGTCAAATCACAAAATCAAACTACTGGCCCTACTCTCCTGCTCTTATTTAAGATGCAGCAGTCAGATATTCTGGTATTACAGGTCACACCCCTTTAAAAAGCTGCTGGTTTTAAGTCTTATTAGCGTTCTCTGAGCTGTTTCTTCTGCTCTTCTGGCAGCTATCCTTCTGAAAACATGCTTTGGCAATTACTGTAAATCTGGAAAGATGCAAGGAATAATTAGCTTGGTCAAACATGAGCAATCACAGGAAAAAGATAATTGTGACTATCTTCAAATACTTTGATCTACCATATCTTTAGTTACTAGTGTGGTAAATTATTCTGTAGAAAAGGCTGTGACGTGGTGAGCAATGTGTTGACCTTTCAGTTCTGAACTACAGAAAGAGTGAAATACTAGGAGAGAATGAATGAATCTTTTTATTATTCAGATTAATTTAAAACTTTGCTGTTTGTCTTTAACTTCCTCACTTCCTCAGTTTTATTTCATAAGAAATAATTTATTCTATGAGTACATGACTGCTTACCTACATACATTTCCTCCCTTGCATTTCTTTTAGCACACATCAAAATGTATTTGTTTATCAGACAGAGAGACATGCTAAAAAGGTAATATTTCTCTTCTCTGTTACACAATTGAGAAACAGTAAATTAATGAAACAAAGAACTTCAATAGCACAGAGAATTTGAGAGAGAATTCTCTGCTTCTAAAAATCTGTTCTTGGTCAAGAAAATATTAGGAATGAAAGCAAAATGCTTTAATCAGTGCTATTCCTGCCAGTGCAAATGTCAACATTTTCTCATACAAATCCTTATGTATGGAGACATGGTTAATGGCCCACAGTTTCTCTGAGATATGAATATCCAGCTAAGTTCTATTTGGCCTTTAGAAAAGCCAGCCAAGAGAAGAAAGTGATGAAACCTTTTTGATTACTAAGGCTGCTGATGGATGATCTCAATACCTTATGTTGCTGGGTGTGTTTCATGCACCACCAGTAGAAAGATTGATATTTATATAAAGAAACCTTTGTATGGGCTGTGGATTTAATATCCAAACCAGAGCTAGGTCATAAGAATGGGAAATCCATGCAATTTACAATCATTACAAGGCTTCGATATTTTTCCTCTGATTCAAAAGTCTTCTAGCAAACTTGATGGACACCACCACCCATGTGCAAGTGATTGACATCCCATGCCTCTTGTTTGGCTCAACACTTTGATGTTTGTGCAATTTGTTTCCTCTTTTTTTTCTTAAGACTGTCTAGATTAGGTGGTAAGTAACAATAATAATATATGCACTTTTATTTTTCCTTAATAATCTATAAATACTGCTTGTTTAAACTCAATTGTAAAAAAAAGTACGCCACTTTCACAATTAAGGTAAATATTTGTAAGTCCCTTTGAATTCTATAAAATACATTCATTTGCATTGCTTGAGATTCACCAACATTTTACCTGTTTTTCATTGTATTTTTATTATCCATTTGAAACCTTTTAAAGATTAGGACAAATGTGCAGAAACAATGAAGAAATGAAAAGACTAACCAAACCTTTAAAAATTTTAAGAACACTCTTGTCTTATGTCATTTCTTGTTTTAGACAAGCCTTTTTACTCATCCTCATGGTAAAATGAAGCATTGAGCCGAATTCAAAAGCAAATAGCCTCTTAGGATGATCCAATCTATTTTAGTAAATAATATGCACATGATGCATAGTATGTGCAACATTTTATCAAGCTCTTAATTCAAAATTTTTAACCTTGTAAATAGGTTTCTTACGTATTGGTTTTCCCCTTTTGCTGATTTTCTACTCAAGTAAGCTCAATATATTTTTAATGAAAAATGAGATTTGTCCTGAACTTGAAATGCAAGAGTGAAGTAAAGTATTTTAAATGCAATCTACAGGTCACAAAAGATAGTTTAAAATTGTATCTGTGTCAATTATTCAGGATCACAAAGGCAGTTTAGAAGCACAAAAGGAACTTAGATAACTTTTCTAATTATCTTAGACTATCAACACAATAAATTAATCCATATTTTTTTTCTGAAACTTCTGACTGGCATAAAAGTGAATTATTTTCAAATTTAGGCCATGAAGGTAAGGCTCCTGGATTCCTATTGAAAGTACTTCTGAAAAAGAGAAATATATTGGTAGCTCACTTGTTGAAACAGCAGTTGACCAACAGCCAACAAGCAGAGAAGACAAAGTTTTTCCTTTTGGCCCCAGATTTTGATAATATGAATTTGTACGTCTTCATTATGAATAGAAAGGAGGACCCTGGGAACTACTGACCTGTCAGCCTCATCTTTGTGCCTGGAAATATCATGCAACAGGCCCTCCTAGAAGTTAGACTGAAGTATATTGAGGTGATTTGAGAAAAACAGCACAGTTTCACTAAGGGCAAGTCCTGGCTAATGAGCCTGATGGCCTTCTATGATGGAGTGACTACATTAGTAGACAAGGGAAGGGTTACAGGTGACGTTTATCTGGACTTTTGTAAGGGCTTTGACACAGTCCCTCACAATATCCTTTTCACCACATTGGAGAGAGTAGGATTTGATGAGCGAACTGTTAGATGGATAAGAAAGTGGTTAGATGGTCACATCCAGAGGGTAGTGGTCAATGGCTCGGAATCCTGATGGGCATCAGTGACAAATGGTGTCCCTCAGGGATCTGTGTTGGGACCAGTTGTATTTACTATCTTCATTAATGACATAGAAAAAGGGATTGAGTGCACCCTCAGGAAATTTGCAGATGATACCAAGGTGAGTGGTACAGTTGACACACTTGAGGGATGGGATGGCATGGCATCCAGAGGGATTCAGACAAGCTCAAAAAGCGGATGCATGGGAATCTCTTGAGGTTTAACAAGACCAAGTTTGAGGTGCTGCACCTGGATTGGGACAACCTGCAGTATCAGCACAGGCTGGGGATGAACAGAGTGAGAGCAGCCCTGCTGAGAAGGACTTAGGGGTGCTGGTGGATGAGAGGCTGGACATGACCCAGCAATGTGCACTCACAGCCCAGAAAGCCAAACGTGTCCTGGGCTGCATCCAAAGCAGCGTGGCCAGCAGGGAAGGGAGGGGATTCTGCTCCTCTGCTTCGCTTTAATGAGATTTCAGCTGGAGTGCTGCATCCAATGCTATAGAGACAAATCAACAATCTTGTATAGCTCCATGGTGAAAAATAGATGTAAAAAACATTTTTTGTAAACTAATATACTACACCAGAGAAATGCCCTGCCTGAATTTCTGTCTCCAAAAGCACGCTGTGACATCCTAGAAGATGATAATATTTTGTAGTCCCACTAAAGTAAAAAATGTTATCAAATATTTATTGTATTTTAGTTATGTGGACACATTCAGGCATTTTAGATATTTTGGTCTTACATCTCACCATGTACTGTACTTTCAAGGGTTTTCTAGTTTTCACATACTCTTTTAAGTTTCCTTAATTTCCAATGTGCATATCTTCCCATCATGACTGATCTCATAAAAGTCATTCACAATGCGTACTCTGAGTCTTCCCATTCCTGGGTTTGAATGACTATTTCTAATAGGAATAGTAGCTTATAGAGAATCCCTAATCTTTTACAATTCTGAGGTTTCAGTACCTTTAATTAGCAGTTGAATAATCTTATTAGGTAGCAATTATGCTTACAGACAGATCATGTATTTTGCACAATTTGCTCTTCGCAAAATACTCAGGTGTAAAATGATCACCTCAAAGATTTGTTCCTTTTACATTTTAGGCAAAAATATATGAAAAGCATCAATAAATAATATAGGAGTGCATTTTCATACAGATATGTGGTAACATAGTTTCATTTCAGTAAAGTTACAGTGCATAAATTTTTTAGCCATGCAGGTTTCAGTGTCATTTTTGATGGCAAACTGTAAGTGCTGTATTTACAGACTGTAGCCAGATAATTGGGCCAGATAAAATTGCTGAGTATAAGAGAAGTTTATTACAGGTATAATGGGAATAGAAACACAACTTCAATAACCCAATCATTTTAAAATTTTTAGAGTTGGAAGTAATGTCATGTTAGCAAGACTATTTAAGACTGAAGATGAGTAAATAATTTACTCGGTTAAATTAGTTTGCTGTGTTAACTGGGTGTATGTAAGGATGGTAATAATTTTTCTATATTTATCCACCATTCGGGTTCACTTAAACCTGTAAGCCTTGTGGTGATTTCTTAAACAGCTCTGTGAAATCTCTGTAAATATGCAAATCCATTTTTCAAGGAATATATGATTGTCATGTTTAAGTCACTGCCTGATGGTGACTCATTCACAATTCATAAAAGGTAGTATCATTGGCTCCAGACTTCCCATATATAGTAATTATTGAAAAAATTACGTTCTGTTAATAACTAACTAGCAAGATAACATTAAAATGCATTTATTTTTTGCAGAATAATCAGCAAACTCCTATCCTCAAATTAGAAACTTTTATTTGCTCTTCACTTTTCTTTTTGTATATTTTGATTTGTTATTTTCGTATCTTGTCTATTTTATTAACTCATTTAGAATAGCTATATATATAAGGGACAAAAATCTTAATTGTTTATTATAAAATAGCCAGGAACTAGGCAATATTCATAAATGTAATGGAGATTTTATTTTTCCTGATGATTTTTTTCTATCTCTTTTCTCATTGGACCATCACTGAGACAGTGACTGTCTCTTTCACAGCAGCTTGAGCTGACTTTACGATTGCTGTGAATGTGTTATCTAAATCTGTCCTATTAAACCTGTTTTCATTTGTTCTTTCCAAATGAATGGTGCCTACAGATAGGGAGGTCTTTTAATCAGTAAATTAATTAAAATTGAAAGTATTGAAGTTTTTTTCCTTTAAAGATCTAGCTCTTGGCTTAATATTTTCTACATTTACTGATATTCGCTGGGACAGTAACTGTATTCAACTACAGCAAAAAACCCCACACATGGAATGAAGAATATTTTTACTCTTTTCAGCAGATTTTTGGTAAAAATCTGTGTAAAGGTACAGTTGTCCATAAAGATACGTGTGATATACCTCTAATTTAGGTCACTGATTCATTGCTCCTTGAACAAACTACTCCAGATGAAGTACGATGGCTTGAATATTTGCCCAAACTCAGGCTTTTGGCATATGTTTGGCTAGGATTAGGATAAAAGGAACAGGAGACATGACCTTATACATCTGATGTCTTAAAAACATAAAGAAATTGCATGATGTTTCTGCAATTAAAACCTGAAATCTACCATTCCTCATTGCTTATTTTAATGAAGAATCTTGGTTGCTTTCCTCTCTATCATTTGTGAACACCTTCGACCTAAGTAGACGAACTCCATGAACGTATAGTATGTACCGTTCTTGAAAGAAGCGCTACTTTTTCCTGTGATCTTATGTTGCATGTGGCCTGTTTAACAGTCAAGAAACAGTGAGAAAACTAGAGCTGCTAAAAAGATAAGAGGAGATTACCCTTGAAGGTTATGCATATCTAATTAACTATCAGCAACACCAAAACCAACGAAAAAGAGTTTCTATATTTCTTTCCAAGCCTTAATATAAAAATATGTACATATTTTGAAATGGTTTTCAATACCGTTTTGATTTAATAAGACATGTACTTGACTAGTGTATTGTACAATTACCACCAACTCTCAAGTTTCAGAGGCATAGCAGCTGTTGCAACAATGTTATAAATAAGGCTAAGGATTTCAAAGCTGCCTAGCAATTTACAGCTTTACTTATCTGGTTGTAACATTTGTATGGTTAGCCAGTGCTTTATGTATACAAGGATCATTGAAGAGCTCTTGGAGACATCAATTTGGGAATTGGCTGCTTATTAACAGATTATGAAGCTGGAAGTGAATTATGAAGAATGGGAGACAGATACCAGATCAAGTGAGGTATAAAGAAGTGCATATACAATGTTAGTATTGCAAAATAAGAACAGATGGAGACCTCTGAAGCTTTAAATAATTCATTCCATAATTTCATGTTTTACTGCAGGGAACAGAGTAAAACTTAGTGGATTTCCCCAGGTGACCTGAAAGACTTGATTTGTTTCAAAGCCCTTGTGAACTGATACTTCATAGATCACTGAAATTGTATTCCTTGAGTTATTCAAGCATATACAAGAAATTCCAGGCTTTCCCTCTTCGACTTTACCTATTAATATATATGTCTTACACAGAGTCACTCAACAACACACACTGGCAAATGAAGAATTTTATTGATTATACTGTAAGATCATTGAGTCAGACACTGCTTTGTTTTATGTGGCACAGAACACAGATCTGTGTTTGGTTCTGTCTAGTACTACCCCAATATAAACACAAACCAGAATAAATACAACAGTGACATCCAGGTCACATGTCAGTAGAGAAATGATATTTACATCCTTCTCAAAAGCTGATATTCTGCAAAAAGTAGAGGTTTTGCAAAAGAAGATTTGCAGAAGATAAATAAAATAAAAAATGAAGTTAGGGGATTTTGAAGATTTGATTACATGGAAAGAAGCAAGACCAAGTTTTCATGAGGTCTGTTAATTTCCTGAAGTATGAAAGCTGCCAGAGTGCCTAAATGTGGTAATCTCTGACTTCTGAACACCCTTTGCATGCTTTTCTAGACTGAAGCAAGAGTGAGCATATGCCAAGCAGCACTGATGCCTTGACCATCCTGAGAAGGGACTCGCCTAGGGAACCTTTCTTGTAACTCAATCAGATTCTCTTCTCTCAAAAAAGCAAGGCAAAAAAGAGTGTGTTTGCAAGATGTTGCCCCTAATGATTTTGGTGCACAGTGAGGACGCAGGTGCATGGCTCTGTGTTTGGATGTAGCTTACATGTATCACCAGTCACAAGTGTGAGCGACGCTTGCTCAGCCCTGGTACAAAACCAGACAACTGTATAACCACATAACCTATCTCACTTATGCTTGTCAGGATCTTCTACTACAAGGATGCAACTGGAACTTTGCAAGGTCCAACATCCCTGTTGGTCTGCTGCTTTCCTTGTATGTTGAGGATGTCTCCGTGGGGTTACATACTCATCGGACCTTATCTCTCTCTACAACTACCCAAAAGGAGGTTGTAGTGAGGTGGCTGTGGGTCTCTTCTCCCAAGAAACAAATGGTAGGACAAGAGGAAATGGCATCAAGATGTGCCAGGGGATGTTTAGATTGGATATTGGGAAAAATTTATTCACCAAAGCAGTTGTCAAGCGTTGTAACAGGCTGCCCAGGAAAGTCGTGGAGTCGCTGTGGAGGTATTTGAAGGATGTGTAGATGTGGAACTGAGGGATATGGTTTAGTGGTGGACTTGGCAATGCTGAGTTAATGTTGGACTGGATGATCTTAGAGGTATTTTCCAACCTAAATGATTCTGTGATTCCACGATTTTCCACAAATCAGCTTGTACCATCAGTAGATTAAAAATGCTGAAACACATTTTAATATCTTTGATTCAATTTTATTCTTTATTCCTTGAATGCTTGATAGATTTTACCATGAATGAATAATTCCAGCTGAGAGAGAAGTAAAATCTTCTTTTTATAATGAAAATTTTTCCCACTAGTAAACTAAGCCTCTCTATAATCTGTTAAAAAAAGAAAACCCTACTTTATAATGGAAAGGACAATTTGAGTTTAGAGTCACCGTCTTTTAATCACATTATTTTAACTGTACATTTCAATAACATTTAGTAAGTTAATAATGCATTTTATGTATAATAACCTTCAAAGAGAAATGCCCTAATGGCTTTCAGATAATTTACACTGTTGGAACTGCAACAAAATTTTTCGTATATGGTATTGCTTTTCTGCTTTAATAGAAATAGTGATTTTATATAGTACACATTTATTTTATACAGCCAGCCTTCCAAATTGAACAAATTAATTTACAGAAAGCATTGTAAAGGTCCAGCTGAGTGATAGGGTAAACCAGCCAACTGTGCCTTATATGTCTTTAAGCCACAGTCAGCTGAGAAGCAGCAAGGGAAAAAGTGACTGAGTATCAAAACCAGGTAATATCTCATGGAACCAGAGAGACTGAAATGTACAGTTGTGACTTTTAACACATTGCCGTGCATAGACTTTCCTTTACTGGTGAGATTTGACATCAAGAATAGAGGAAAGTGTATTTTACTTCTATATCAGAAAATGATGCAGCTTTTGTGCTTTGCAGGCTGCTGTGAACTTCCCGTGTTTCTCCCCGCCCTTGAATCCAAGGTTTCATTTGTAAGTCACCCAGTGATCTAGACCCCATAGAAGGACGTGCACAAAAGCTTTATGGTGGCAGTCAGTAGCTTTATGGGAACATGCAGTACACCCCTTCAGGCACAACTCTATCGTTTGCAGCAAGGATTGAAGTCATCATTGAGATAAACAAAGCATTATGAAGAATTAGTCTCAGTCCAAGAGTGGAGTGCTTTCATTCTGGGAGAATGGTTATGACAAGATTGACACATACAGGACAGATAAGTCATGCCACACTTGCTGAGTTCTTAGTTACCATCAGGTAGAAGGCAGCATAAGAAACTAAAAGATAATGAAATAATAGGGTGTCTTAAGCTTTGTTTCATAGCCCTAGCACTCATGCAAGTGCAAAATTTATCCTTGAAAATTCAATACTTATTTCTAGTTAATTTCTTATGTGTGGATGCATTGTATGAATAATATTACATTTCTATGAAAAAATAGCTCTCCAGACTTAAAGAATTCTTGACCTCTTATCCAGGAAATGTCAAGAGTTCATATGAAAGGATTTGATTCACCTTTAGCTGTTGTCTCCACGTTGTCCTCCTACATGACAGAAGTTTTACCTTTCTATGTTCCTTGGTGGAATTTTGTCACTTCTCTCATTCCTAGGCTGGTGTCTGAACAGTTCTCTCCTTGGAGGTCCAAAATGTGTTTCTTCTTGCACTGTTGTAAGTGCAACCCGTGGATAGAACAGTCTTCTCAAAGCAAAAATTCTGTTTGTTTTTCTTATTTATAGATGCAAGTCATTAGAGGAATGTTTTTTAAAAAGTCTTCCACACTGGTCTATTATGAGAATGGAAATGTCGAAACTTCTAGAGATATTTTTGAGAGGGCTCACGTCTGAATCTTGTTCCTTCAAAGAATTTGTCCTATTTTACTGCCTAAAGTTTTCTTCATAAACTAACAACTGAATGTGACCTTTGAATGGATGCATGCTTGCAGAATAATTAATTCTGATTATTAGCTGACACTTTAATTGAATTTAAATAGATTATAAACCCAAAGTTTGTTACTACATCTTTTGCATGATAAATATTAATTCTAATTTCAATGGTTTCAGGAAATGAGTCATCAGTCTCTGCCTGTTATGTGGGATAAAACTCTTAGGATTTGTTTCTTATCTCAGATGCATCTCTGGCAAAATAGAGCTGTTAAATATTTCATCCTACACTGAGCTCAACTTTCAAAAACATATGATATTGTTAATAGATCTTCACATAACTGATTAGGGTCTTCACTCTTCTGGGAGTCACTATCATCTGTTTCAATACATGTGTGGGGACGATTTACTTCTAAAAGCAAAGGAACCATTTTCTAGACAGAATATAAAATAAGAACATACAGAAATACCACAGCAGTGTGCCAATCTACTTTTGTCTTTATTTAGACATCTCTCACTCCTATGCCTGCTTCAGTGAGACCCTTTTAACTGCATCATCTTTTCATGGAAGAAAAGATAGTCAAAAGCTCAAAAAAATCTCTGTGTTTTTTTCTCTAACTCATTCTTTTGAATTCAGCTAGTATTTTCACACATGACTAATAATTGACTTGGACTTGAAATTTTTTTAGAACTTTTCTAAAAGGATTAAGTTGTGGCAAATGTATTGGCATAAGATGAGTATTATCAAAAAAAGGAAAAATGCTGGTGTGTTAGAGTTAATACTGAGAATCTTATACTGCTGTATAAGAAAAAGTGTACTTTATTACTGCACCCAAGATGTTTCTGCTCAGGAAATGGGATAATAAATTGAAGTTTCATGATTTCAAACCATATTTCAAATTGAAATATTTGGAAAGGGGTGTTGTTGACATTATTTAATCTTATAAATAATTTGTATGATAGCCTTTATTATAGGTCAGTTCTCTATCAGTGTAAAGGCTGGGAATGAAATTCTCTGTGTCGATGTTCTGCCTGAGGCTGAAAAGAAGATTTGCTTTTATTCTGGAAATGAATCATGCAAATAAGTTCTGACAATAAGACGATGAGAAACACGTGCATTATTAACTATACCAATACTGGAATTAAATAACAGAGTAGTTAGTTTTTCTTTACTCATGGATATGCTTTTTGGTGGAGTAATGAAAAACTACTCAAAATTAATTAAAAAAAATAATTTCAGTTCATGCACACTCCATGGATATTACATAGTGTATAGTGGAGAAAATTTCTGCTCTTTTTCCAGGGAATATGCTTTAATTCTTCACAGGTCTTTATTATGACTAGGTAACTGCATGGCTTACACCTGCTAAACAACAGAGTGTGGATGAACTGATCCATAAGGGTAAAGCCTGAGACCCTTGTCTCTCTTGATGCCAAAAATCTACCATCAGTGACACAAATAGCAGTAATCATAAGGATTCTAGTGGTGCTAATCCCACTGATGATCGAAGTAGATGCCAGCATGATTGAATCACTGTGTTTTGGTTGTTCTTTTAAGGATTTGTGATCTCAGCACAATATTTAGTGAAAATAAAGTCTTCAAAGCTGAGCATCAAAACCAGAAAGTCTCAGCATGTCGGGGCCCTGTGTGTCCTTAACCCACCTGAACACTCTCAGCTGGAGTGTCCATGCACACCTGCTCTGCATGTTGGTCCATTTAAGTTCACATCTGAGCCTTGTTTGCTTCCCCTGACTATGCTGTAAGTGTACTTGTCTCCAGTCTCTGGAGTCTCCAGCCTTGTTTCCTGGTGGACCTTGAACAGACTTTGTAAGAAGCCTGTCTCCAGTCCTGTCTCACATGCAGACCTTAGTCCTATGTCATAGCTTTGCCTCCAGTCTTGTCTCCAACTTTGTCTCCTTCTGTCCATGTGGTCATTCTTGTTTTCCAGCTCAGCCCCCCCTCATGCAACAACCCTGTACTTGATGTTCCCTGAAATAAAAACGGAGATTGCCTGCGCCTTTTAGGGTATGACATCCTCACCAAGAATCATCATGCTCAGTTTTCATAGCAGTGTCACTTTATTTTTTATCACCTCTTAGAACTTCTCTGAAGATTTATCCAAATCCAAGTATCTTTTATCATGTAGTCTATTTTCCCATTCTTTTCTTTTTCCTCTTCTATTCTGCTGCTTTGCCAGCCAAATCTCGACTTAGTCTACTTCCAAACAGGGCTCTCCCAAAACCCATACCCCAGTTTCTTCATAACACAGAATCACTGAGGTTGGAAAGGGACACTGAGTGTGTCTAGTCTTGTATTTGTTATTCTTTGGCCTTGCACAGTAGTGTTTTGATTATCTCCATCCATGGAGTCTCCACAACCTCTGGGCAATTCCTAGGTCTAAATGGAATTTGTTGTATTTTAAATTATGCATATTGTCTCTTGCCTTTTAACTGGAATGACTGAGAAGAGTCTGTCTCCATCTTCCTTAGTCTCTTTCATCAAGTGCTCATACACATTGAGAAGATTTCCCAAGCTTTTGTTTTTAAATCTTGGACTCTCCTGAAGTACATGACATCATGATCTTTTAGATATAAAAATCATAGTTCTTCCTTCTATCCTGTTGTATACCAGTTTTCTTTTATAGTACAATTTCCAAGTAACAAGTTCCCTACAAAAAATTTCTGGGTATTCTGTCATATCCCAAACAGTTCAAACTCAAAAAAGACCAGTGAACACACAGAGATAATAGGAACTAAGACTAATAACTGGAACCAAGATATATTTCTATTGTTTGAATATTGTCTCAAAGTATCACCTTGATATTAACTACAGAACATGAATATATAGAGAAAAATGTATCTCCTCTAGTAAAGATTTTCAATAAGGCAGTGTTTTCTTGCATTAGCTCTGCTGCATTTCCATTCATCTTCACTGTTATCTTTCCATTTTAATTGCTTTTCCCGCTTTTTTGACCTGTGCTCTTTTTGAACATTTCCACTTTTTTTTTTTTCTGTTTCTGCCTTTATCCTGCTATTTTATCACAGTCCTACCTCAGGTAATACCTCCTTTTCCCTCCTTCTTTTACCCTTTTTTCTTTTGCACAAATAACAGGTTTAAGGTCGACATCTGGGTGCTAAAAGGCAGACATTTTGAAGCACCAATTTTAAACATGTCAGCTGAGGTGCTAGAAAATTGTGAATCACCTTTTCAAAGTGCAAAATACGTAGTTTAGAATCTATTGCAATTTAGTGTCATTGGTCTTTGATTATATCTCTTTGGGACTGCCTGATAAGGTTGTTGACCCTTCAAAAGAAGCCTTCCAATATGGCATAAACTCCACAGATCTGACAGATGCCTGCAGAAAAATGAGTAGCCCATTTCTGAGTTCAATCAGAACCTTTCTATGAAGGACTAAAAGTGACAGCTGAGGCTAGGAGGCAATTAGATGATGTATTCGGAGGGTCTGAGATGAAGGAAACTACAGTTTTGGGAGTCTGTTCAGGTCCTGACTTCTGCTTCTAGCTAGATTCTTTTATGGGCTGATTTATGAGCCTGGACAGTCAGTGTGGGCTTATTTTCATAGAATCAAAGAAATTGAGGGGTGGTCTGGAGGTCATCTTGTACAGCCTCCCATTCAGAATGGGCCTGCCATGTTCCCAGTTATCCTTTTAAATCCATGATACAATGGGATGTCAAAACATAGCGGTTCACAGTTCAGAGTTAATATAGAAGTATTTTCCTTTTTCTTTTTCTCAGGAAAGCTTTTGTCATGGGGAAGACAACTGTTTGGTGAAGTCACCCGGTAATGTCTTCTGCAGCTGGTCACCTCTTAAAGCTTGCCAGGAGGATATACAACAAGAAATAAGGAAAGTTTCTGAATAGCCTTTCAATTACTTTTATTAGTTGAAGACAAGCAGAGCTGTTTTCCCAAAAGCAGGGTAAGATGGAATAAAAGGTGTTGTGTTCAATGTATTGTAAAATTAAAGGATGTATTCTCCAAAGTGTGTTTTTGCCAAACTGTGATGGGCTTAGCAGCACGGGGAGAGGCGTTTGCATTTTAAATGAGAAGAAACAGTTTGAAATGACTGTGTGCATTTTCACAAAATATAATATCTCTATAGCTAACAGGGGTTGAGTGAGGCCTGTGGGAATCTGTCCAGCTTTATGCTAGAGAGTTAGGACTTGCACAAGTGGCCTCCAAACTTGTTCTGCTGTCTCATTGTTCTTTGTTTCTCTTGTGGTTTCAGCATTTCCAAAGAGAACAGAATAGGTACTGGTGTTCAGCTGAACTATGAAAAATACACTGACAAGCACTGAAATACTAGCTGGACATTCAGTAAGAGTGTCTGACAAAGAGCTCTGTTTCTGTACATCGAAATCCAGCAAAACTAACCTGTGGCTCCAGATTCACTGCACGGCAACTGATCTTAGTGCAAAGGCTGTGTACTTCGACAGAATCTCTTGTAATTCCTTTACTTTAGAAGGCCTCCATAATATGGAATAGGTCAATGAAGTCATGTAGCCTTCTGACTCCATGCGCTCCTCTTGTGTAACTGCGAGGGGTGACTTATCATTCCTCCAGGGTTCTTTGTGAGGACTGTGTGCTGACTCTCCAGATCACAGTCTTCACAGAGCTGCTTCTCAACTTCTAAAAAGACTTTGAGGATCTGAAAAAGAAGGAAAAAGGGATCTTCTCTAGCTGCAGAAGGCAGTACTCCAGTGACAAGGCTGTGAACAGTAATCCACCAAAAAAAAAAAAAGGTAAAAACATTATAAAATGTACTCAAACACATGTTCCTATTACAGCAGTATTCTGTCTCAAAAAGTGGTAGTAGAAGATACAGTTTAAACATTAAATATTTTAAGCAGGGAAGTTACATGATTTTTAAGACAATTTTAGATAAATCTTGCTAAAGGAAGGCATGTTGTTATCCACTTTTGACATATAGCTAGAAAAAATTAAAGCAGATCTGTAGGAGAGGGATTTGGTTCAGTAGCAATAGAAAATGATTGCTTGAAGGAACTGTGAATGAGATCATGACAAAGTGTAGGAAAAACTAACATTCTGGGTGAAAAAAACTATAACTCTTCAGAATAAATTATGCTCCCAGTGTTACCTCATAAGGCATAATCATGAAGTGATACATGTAATTTTTTCAATATTTTTTATTAGCTGAGATGTCTGTGTTCATACTTTATATTTACCACAGATACACATGGACAATCAGCTATTTAGTACCTCTGAAAAACTTTTGAAATGAGATAGCATAAAATAGTTGCATAGAGCATACTATGTTTTTTTCACTGTATCATTTTACATTGCTTTAAGAGTCGTCCATGGATGTGTGGGGGTATGCAATCTATTGCTTTTCTATTACAAGGTGCAAAAAATATTCATGATTGTGTACTGACTTCTTTCCCCTCCTAGGTAGAAGAACACTGCATCTCATTCTCTACAGCTGCTCTGTTTCTCGAACGAGATGAGGTGGCAAGATTATGGTTATTCAATCACTTGAGTTGCCTGCTTCTGTGGCAGTATAAAGTAATCAGGAATTCCTTTAAAACAGCTGTCTTTAAAATATCTATGTCTATATCTTTTAAATATCCCTAGTTTTGCATCTTTGATGAAGAGAAGGCGTGAGAGGCAGGATTATAGTAAAGGATTATAGTAGGATCATTTTCCTCGTTTGTACAGCCTGTGGCTGATTTGCGAGTTCAGTGACTGCTCAGGGAGAATGAAAATGACTCTCAGAAAACAAGGATGGGGTGTTTCCCCCACTTCTTTCTACCGCACATCTGGAAAGGGCTGTCATGGACAAGCTCCAGCCCTCTGAAGGAATGGAGTCGCAGTGCTATAGCACGCACTACAAAACATGGCTTTGTGTCATATCCCCTGTCCAGTGAACCCAAAGCACACTGATGAGCAGGTATTGGCTTATCCTTAAATTCAGTTTATTACCTGAGGCCAAAAGTTGAAGAAAGAGTCAAGAGGGGCTCTTTGCAACTTTTAGTTCAGAGACTGCAGCAGCAGGCAGTGCTGCCTTTTGCCCTCATATGCTTTACTTCTTCACAGAAGCATTCTGTGTCAAAAATGGGCTTAAAATAATACCCAATGCCTCCAGGCTTCATAATGAGATGTTAGCCACTAGATGTTGCTCACATGTTACTCATTCTCCTGCTTTTCTCTTTCCTGCTTCATTTTGCTCAAGATGATGCTGACTTCGTACAGTTGTCTATTTCACAAGTCTTTGGATTCACGAATACAAAGAAATATCATTAAGAAAAGAGGGTTTGCATTAAAATGTTCATCATAATAGAAATTATCTAGTTATAACCCCTTTGAAAATCCTGTGCACACAGGGAACACTTGATCCTAGTAACTGGATTTATTTTACACTTGGGCTCTCACGCTTAATTTGTTGCTCTCATTAGCTAGATAAAATGTTTTCAGTCCTCCTATGTGTCAGTCTTTCATTAAAAAATGTTTATCAGCTAGTAGAGAAACTAATTAGATCACCATTTTGACTTCTGAAAGTGAATAAATAGCAAAGAAGTTATATACAGGGTGTTTAAAATAGTATCAGCACTTTCTTTACTAGCATCTTCTTCCTTTTTTTATATCTATTTTTTGTCAGGTTTTTTTTTCCTAACTTCACATACTTCCTTCTTTTATTTCTCTATCACAAGTTATATCTAACTTTATATATAACTGCTTTTCCCATGGAAATTCAACTATAAATGTCTTTAAAATAATAGTAGGAGTGCACGATGCCTTAGCACTGAGAACTTATTCATTTTCTTGCCATCTTTTGCTACATCTTCTCTCTAAAAACGCAGCATTTTAGTGTTTAGGGAGAATTGTAACTGTTAAAGGCAGGCACTGTGCTTGTTGTCATCGTGCTTCCATCATAACCCATTTTTTGCGGATTCCAATTCAGCAGTCAATGTGCAGGGAATATTACTGCGTCTTAAACACCAGGTTTTTCTTCCAGATAATTCTGGTTTCTGAACTCATTGCGTTCAGCTGCTTTTGTCAGGATGCTGTTACATTGATATAGATGGGAATTAGACTTCAGCAGCTAGTGTTGTCTCACCAAGCAATGACAGAATTCTAATAAGTGTGATTAGTTTCTACTCTTACATGAATGTGAGTATCTGTTGTTGTCAAACAATTGGAAAGATGGGCTACGTAAACCAGTAGTGCAAAAGACTCTATTAGAACTTCAAGATATGTGAGTCCAAATATTTACTTAAAATATTCATACATGCACACACGCACACACACACACACACACACAATTTCTATACTTTTATATAGAAAATTTTAGGGTTTCACTGAATTAGGGATTTAGACAATTGTCCAGCAAGGAATTAACTGTTTTCCCAGTGGTGTTAGTATTGATATGAAAAAAAGCCTAGAGCCTACACAAACACAATACAACCAACTGTAAATGTTTTCCTGGTTGCACAACACAATGGGTAAGAAGAATTGTCTCAGTCTGAGCCTCTCAGAGCAGGCTACAGATAAATTAATTGCATGGAGGGAATAGAGTTTAGAAAGAATCATTATTGACTTAGCTAAATATCCTTTTTCTCAGTTCTTTCAAGCTTGATTGCAGGGCAAAGCTACTTCACATGCACTAAAACACAGAGGAAGTAAGATAAAAGAGAAACTCAGACTGATCTAAGTAAATGGAGGGCAAATGGCAACAAGGGGATCAAACTTCCCTGCGTTATCTTTAATTGCCATCTCACTGCACAGACCTGTATTTGAGAGGGACAGCACTGACTGGCTCGTGAGTGCCCAGTAGGAAAGGGTGACTTTGAGTGAAACTGACCTCAGAAAACAAGCTTTGACAAATGGTCCTTTTAGATAACATTGCATTAACTTTGCCTCTATGTCTGTAGTAGGAAGGTAACTGAACACGTGAATTTCATTCATTCATGCCTCATAGAGGAAAACAGAAGTTGGATAAGTAAAGAGAATCATAGAATCACGGAATATGCTGAGTTGGAAAGGGCCATCAGGATCATTGAGTCGAACTCCCGGCCCTATGCAGGACACCCCAAGAATCACAAGCTGAGTTGTATGACTGAAATGAAATAAAGCAGTGTTAGAAACAAATGGGGTTGATTCTCATGGAGCGAGAGGTGCATATTACCAATCAAAATAGACAAGAGAAAAACATGCAGAAGGGAAAAACAAACCCTATTTGTCTTACTGCAGAATATCTTGCAGATCACAGAGGTAATACAAGGTTCATTTTATGTACTGGTTAATCTGTGTTGCAAAATAAAATTTGAATGTGATTTGACCATATGCAGAAAATCAAGCCAAATTTAAAAAGTATGTATATGTCTGTGCAACCAATTCTTACCAGAAAAGGAAGCACTTACTATCGTGCTGAAATATGTATTTGCCTGATAAAAAGGGTAGATAACTCTAGAATTGCAGATACTTAGAAATACATTTACAGAAGGAGATCACTGTATAGGAGCATGCACTAAAAAGGAAATGAGATTTCAACTGATGAAGGCACTGATAAGAGAATACTCCTCAGTCTCCTCAGTGCAACACCTAAATACATACAGTATTTTGGTAAACAGAGCAAAGCAATATCATGTTAAAGTAGGAGCAAATTTTTTATTTGAGATTTTCCAATGCATATAAAATAGCCTTATAAAATTCTTCCCATTCACTAAGAAAGAGGTCTGGAGGCACTGAAGCAACTGATCACAAAAATACAATAATATATTTTAATGTTTTTGGAGATGTATGTAGTACAGCAGAAATCAAATGCAAATGCTATGTGTGGAATAACCACGCTTTCTAAAAGCAATATAATTTCCAAAGTTGACAAATAGGTTTATTTGGAGAGCTTACTATAATGCTATTTAGCTTTGCTTTTTTTGTTCTTTTTTTTTTTTGTTTTTAACAGTGAAAAAGCAAAGAGCGAAATTAGGATGAATTGGGAAGCTTCCCAGGGTAATGAAGAGTAGCACACCATCTGTTTGAATGGGAAAAATGTGCATGTTCCTCATCCTGCTGTGCAATACAGAGGTAAAGGTTCTTCTAACAAAATGATGCTATGTAACCTGAGTAATGGCAACTGAATTGAACAGACAATAAATGCAAACCACCACCAACTCTTGGGACATCTAAAATGCAGAAAAGGTATGGGCCAGTCTGCCATCTAACAGCTGTGAAAATTATCTTTCTACCATGGCCAGAAATTTTTTGACGTTAATAATATGATAAAACTTTTCTCTCTTTTAAAGACAGGTCATGTGGGAAATTTTTACTATGGGGCTGGTACAGGACCTGGGCAAAAAGTGATTTAGAAATCTCTGGTATGCTTTGGAAGGAAAGCTGAAGTACAGAGGAGCTGAAATGGATTCATGGAGGTTTTGTTTTCAATAGGACACAATTTAAATACCAGGCTTTTCTTTTTTTTTCCCTGCCCATGTGTCCTTGTTCACACTTACTCCAAACACTATAATGGTGGTGAAAAGCATAATACTGCTTTTCATGTAGGTGTTCAACAGGTAAGTAGGTAAATGGTCTTTAAAGTATGTAAGGGCAGATGTTGCCAGCCTTTTAAGGAAATCCCATTGGGAGTAACACATGGATTTTTCTTGTGCACCAGTTTTCACTGCTCTCAGCAGAAGGTGGAGCGCATGCTTCACCTTACAGCAAAAGTTCTGGGGTACTAGCAGTGGGTGAGGTTGAAAGCATCTTGTCATGTCAGATGCTGAACAGGCGTTGACTGAACAAAGAGAACTTCTGAATGAAGAGGAGAAACCCGTGCATAATGAAAGTGGCTGTCTAACAAGGAAAATGTGAAGGATTTTTGTGCCTCTTACTGGAAGATGGGTGCTCTTCTGCTGGGATGTGTAGTAGAAGTGACTCTGTATCTCAGTCTTTTCCACTTACTTTCTAAATAACTTCAGACTTACTGCTGTCAGACGAAGAAAAAGCACAAACTTCCATCTCCTCCAGGCACATTTTAAGTAAGTTCAGAGTGACTTAAAACCTTGAGGTTTTATGGGCAGCTCTCCCCCTTTCCTGTGCCCTCCCCTGTTTTCCAGAATCATGAAAAAGCAAAAACTGGCTAGGAAAATGGATCATACAAAAATTAGACAAATGAGTGCAACAGTAGACTTTTGTAGAGAGCTAGATCATACCATACTAATAAAAAAGAATCAGCCTGTATTGTTACTGGTCACTAACATTCACTTGCTAAGTTGCATTGGAAAATCAGTCTCCCCCCTCATATTCCAAATGTCACATGGCTCCTGCAGGACACATCTGCAGGTCTGGGCAGATCTGCTCATCAGCAAAGGCCTCTTTCAGCAGCATTTATCTATTTTCAACATATGTGTAAAGACCAGTTCTCCCTCCCCTCAGATGCTCTCAGCAGAACTGTTCTGATCCCTTGGCTGAACAGGAGAGACCTCTGATCTTTCTCAGGATGCAGAGCTGTAATTATAAAACTGTAAACTAGATGTGAGGCTTAATTATAATGTCAAATAGATTGGATTTTAATCAGCTCTCTGGATATATAGTTAGGAAGGATTTATCAGGGCAATGACCTAATTTAAGAGTACGGATTTCAGCTGAATGTTCTGAAAACAATTTGGTTCGGTGCCTATAGAGGGGAGACAAAAAATGCAGACCTCTGCTTCTTAATGAGTAATGTCTCAATCATGGCACAGGCCTTAGGAAACAAATTAATCTCTGATGTAACAACAAAGAGAATTTCTGTGCCATGGTTATGATTCTGGTCACACAGACACAGAAGAACTGACACAAAGAGAGTTGCCATAGAATGCAAAAGGACATTATAGCATGTAGAAATGTATTTTCGAGCAAAAGTTACTGCAAGTGCTCAGTGTGAGAGGCAGAAGACTTATGGGAGTATAGTCCTAGCTCAGTAGCAGCTGGACTCATTAGCCACGTTTTTGTCAGATTTGGTGAGAAATGGGAGCCAGAAGAGACTGCCTTTCTCTGAGAAGTAAGGCTTTGCTCCCACACCGAGGTACCACAATCCCTGCTTGGATAAAACTTTGTTCAGTAAGAGCTCTGAACTAAGACCCATCACACTGATGAGACATTTCCAAACTGGTCAGCCAGGAGGCTGTCAGGAAAGGAGGCTGCTGGAAACACGTACACAGGTGTTAGGCAGTGGCCTTACACTGCAGCAGGGCCTTACCTCTATCCCAGAACAGCAGCAGGCTGGGCAGAACCCCTCCTCTACAGCTGCATAATTTCTTGTGTTGTGCTGTACTCAGTACCCAGAGGGAGCAGCCATCTGGGACGCCTTGTCTGCTCAAAGCTGTTCAATGATATCCCTTCTGATTCTTCTCAGCTTCTCAGCTCTTGGCAATTACTTGAAGTATTCTGAATGGACCTGGCAATTTCAAGAAAGTCTGTTTGGTTTTGCCCAGGATGTGTTAAAGTGGTGCTCTGGCTTATGATAACCCACCACCATGCTTTTAGGAACCATCACAAGTGAGTGACTAGGACAGATGACAAAAATCTGGCTCCACAAGTGCTTTCAAAGTACAGCAATGAAGTAAACCCACATCTCCAAAAGTCTGTGCAAAAGCACACGCTGATTTTAAAAATCCAAAGGGACGCCAAATTAACACTGTGTTGAATGTAATTTGAAAGCATAACAAAGGCATTCCAGAGCAGTTTCACTACAAGTTAATTCTGGTCACCCGGTCTGTTGATGCAAGGCTGTTCTCTTCTTTCTGACAGAATTTTATGGAGGACATTATCCCTGAGGTTTTACAGGCTTTCTCTCCCCACTCTATCAAATGTATACTCTCCTAGTTTCTGGGGAGCAGAGGGCACTGCACATCTGCATCAGCCTGTCAGCTTGACCAGAGTGGTGAATGTTGCTCCTCGGGTGATGTGAACCAATGCAGTGCTCACTTATTCGGGTTTGTTCTTTAAAGTAGTTGAGCTTGTTACAGATGTGAGATTTCTAATGGGGAAAAAAATCCAAGGAAAAAAAAATCCAAGGAAAAAAAAGGGAAGGGAGGGGAAGGGAAGGGAAGGGGAAAAGGCCCCAACTAATCATTTGAGAACTTTTTTTGACTATGGCAAAGTACTGAAGATGGATTTTGGGAGAAGTAGCATCACGGGGAAATATTTGGAACAGAGAAACTCTGTGGAGGTCAGGACACTTTTTAGGATGTTTAGTTTATAGTTTAAAAGACTTTATGCTGAAGTAGTCAAGATAAATGGGATATTTAAGTAATAGATCTTCTATCAGTAAAACTAATATTGCATGCTTTTTATTTTTAAATGTGAAGATATGACTTAAAGCATACTTTTTTGATTAGTTTTCAAAGCAAAAATGAGTTATAGTCTCTTCTCTGAGATGCAGAAAAAATGGTTTCTTATGTGTAACTTTCTATGCTAAGATACATGCAAGGGATCCGAGCTATACTCCATATATTTTCAAACATTTTATACATTAAATTTAAATCCCCATTCTTTGTATGTTTAAATTAATATGAAAAATTCAGAAAAACAATTTTAAAAATTCAAATAAAAAGTGAGAACTATAAGGTGAACTACAGCTGGTTTAGGAAGGCTGGTAGTAGAGTATAATTCTTTGTGAATAAATAACTAAGATTTTTTAGTTCAGGTTTGGTCTAAGATTATGGTGGATATCTATAGTTATTTTCAGCATTTGGATTTGAGTAGACAGACTAAATTTTATGTTCCAGATGGGATTATGGAATCATGACTGCATGTGTCAAAATTAAACAAAATATCATTTTGTTATGTAAAAAGTAAGCTTGAAAAGTACTCATACAAGTGATAGCCTCTGACATTTATTAAGACTTCTCATTAGAATCAGTCACACCATTCGAAATACAAGTATAATCTTATTCTATTCTATTACATATATAAAGCTCATCTAAATATATATCTAATAAATCAAAAGAGGTATGAGGGACTGCTTCAGCAGAACAAAATACTGTCTTTTCAACAAGCAGAGGAGTATCATTTTGATGTTTATAATATAAAAACACAGTATCAATATACCTGCCGTATATAATTTTTAGAAGAGCAGTTGACTATAAGCAAGACTGGTTTGCAAATATCATATGCAAAAGTTTAACAAGAGTTTTTGGTGCATATGTGCTTTGTACTGTTCTACTTATTGCTGAAAACTTGGCAACAAAACATTAGAAAACTAAACTCATATTTTATCTCTGTGTTGCAGCAGTGTAAGTTCTGGAAACCCTAAACATCTTAATGTCATATCAATGACAATTACATTAACTCACTTTACTAGCTCTGAGATACAAAAAATGTGTGATTCCACTAAAATTCTTCTCTCACAATTGGATTCTGCTCAAATTAGACCGCAGGTAGCCCTGTATTTTAATTAAGAATCATTACTGCCTTATGCTGCTATACTGATAGTCTGGTAGAAAATGAGTTGAGCTAAACTGTTTGGGAAAAAAATGAGAAATGGAAAATTTCTGCTAAAAAATGGAACTGCCTACCATGCAAAAAGGCTATTATCCAGCTTTTTGGAGCTGTGGTTGAACAGACTGATGTGCCAGCACAAAGGTTAAAGGAAGAGGCTGCAATCTTAAGCAGAACAGTCAGGAATTTCAATGCAAAACAGCAAAGAATGAATTTTTAAAATTGCATTTTTATTATCCTCCAGAAAGATAAAAGGAAAAAAGAGTGGTAGTTATTGGATAAGGAAATTCTTTTGGATTGGTGATTAGCCCTTTAAAATTAGTATTTGAAAATACATTATGCACTGTATGTATTAGGGAAAAAATACTTAACAATTACACAAATTCCACATCTATGACTAAAATGCCAAAGCATTTTAAAATTGCTATCTCTGAGTTGCTGACCCAGGCTGTTGCTGGCAGGTGGGACCTACCCAGGTGCTTGCTCACCTCCATATCCTCACATGACCAGTGGGACAGGAGAGAAGAGGAGGTATGGGAGTGAGGAAACTCCTGGGTCAAAACCAAGATAAGGAAAACACTGTCTAGTTACTAGAAAAAGAGTCTTGACTTCTGGCCACCGTTGCAAGGTGCTCCCCCCTCCCCTGCTACCAACACCTTTCCAACTGCAAACTACACCCTATACACTAGCAAATGCCTTCCTATTCCTAAAAATGTTACTCTGTGAATAGCTCTCTTAGGGTAGATTTCTGTAAAAGTTTGGAATTTTAAGCTGTAAAATCACTTAATTTGGATTGAAATAATGGTTTTGTATAGCTAGATTAATTGATGCAAAACCTGGTTTTACTTTTTTTTTAATTTCTAATTGCCAGTACATAGGCAATACTAGACTGTGTGCATATGTATGCACAGACGCAATTGCTCTCCCACAGTGACCAACGATTAAGACATTCTTTTATGCAAGCAGACTTGGAAAACAAAGCCTGCTATATGTAGTTATAAGAGTTTTAACACTGCCATGGAAATAATATGGAAAATCCAATACTGCTCCTGAACTCTGTGACATCTTTGCAACTCAGACACTTCCACGTGGTTGCTTACAGAAACTTCTTAGTTATTAAATTGTGAACATTCACTTTCTTGGATCCTTTTTTTGTGTTAAGGACCCATTGTAGAAAGTTAAACTTCTGTTTTAAGATCAGATGTTCTGGCTGTAGTGTTGACATCTAAAGGAAAACAAGATACAAACCTAAAGCACAGTGGACCCAGTTCTTCCCATGCAGCAGGTGAGCACCACAGTAACCACAGAGCCCAAAACTCCCTGGACAGAGGTGAGTGCCCTGCAGGTGGGTTGACAGGTTTCCTCAGGAGCTTGTGGCTGAAACTTTCTTCTCCAGCAGACATGCAAAAGACTGAAAGTTGCTCATCATTCCCACTTCTCTGCCATATAACTAAGCTGATTATGATTCCAGAAGATGGGAAAGCTGGTTTCAAAGTCACTATTGTGAATTGTGAGCCATTATCTCTTGTTCCCATGATGTTTCCGCTGTAGCACAGAGCATGACGGCTCAAACACAACAAAATTGTGAAGGCTGAAGCTCCACAAGTTCATAGTCAAGCTCTGGAATTCTCCAAAAGCAGCTCTTCAAGGGCAAACACCTTTTGGCCTAGTTAAAAAACCTTTGGGGAATGCTGACCACATTAACATCCGGTGGAGAGGAGCTGGCATTAGAGACTGAAGTGAGAAACAATCTACAATAAAAATACATTTGGGGCAGTGCAAGCCAAATGTGAAAGCAGCTCTAACTTCTCCCATGGCAATTCAGTGTGTTCCACTACTACTTTTTTTCCGTTCTGTGCTGTGAAGAAAATCAGCTGATGCCAGTTTTATTTATCCTTAGGGGCTGTTTTTCTTTCGTGAGCTATAGTCCAGATAAGGACGCTATACACTCGTCTCTTGCTCTTCTAAAAAGGCAATGGGTTTAACATGAAAAAATATTTTAAAAGCCATTTGGTGGGTCTAATTGGAATTTCAGGGCTCCATCATCTTCAGAAATACAAAGAATCCTGTCTTCAAGCAATCTTTCAGGAATAAGCTGCATTCATTAGAATCTGCTACTTATGGCTTTGAATGATTCATTCAACCAAGACTCTTTGGCCTAACTAACATGTGTTCTGCAACTGGTCCTCATCAATCACCATGGTATTGCAATTCCACAGTATACCTCTGCCAAAGAAAAAAGATTAAAGTGTATTTATATTCAGTCAGAGAGGGGTTGACTTCTTTTTTAATCAATGGAGACAATAATTTTCAGGGGTAGGTCAGTCACCAGCATCTCGTTTAAGCACATTCTACGATCTCACTATTTTTGGAAAAACCTAAGTTGTCTTGGAGACAAAGGTCTGCCTCCATTAAACTTGCTGCACTAGTATAGTTGCAATACTTTGTTAATCTGTCATTAATACACTTCTGTGTCTTCAAAAATCTTATGTCACATTTGCATTTAACAGGAAAGACAAATGGTAAAAGTTTTGGGACTTTTTTTCAAGTTGAGTAAACAAGTCCTGAACTTCTTTCTTCTCATAAGTACTTACCGCAGAAAGGAAAACTTAATTTCAGCTCATACTTGGTTTAAAGTGTTTTGTTGTAATAGTGTATCAACTTATGAAGTGATTCAAAGCAGTATTTCAGATCAAATAAGGAAGATCATGAGATAAACACCGACTAAAATCCACAGAGAGTTTTACTCCAGAATAAAACCACGGAGGACAGGAAAAGAATTGGTACTTTTATAACACAGGTTACAGTTTATTACAAATTATTCACGTATTATTGATTCTGAAGGAGAGACTACCAGGTCATCAAAGATGTTTTTTCAAATTTTGAAGTGCCATTAAGCAGGGCATTAGAATTCCCAAACTACAAAGTAAACTATTGAAAAGTCTGGTCAAACCTCACAGCTTTGGAAAATATATTCAAAGGCTTATAAATAACTGTGATTTTCAGGAAGAAGTATATTCACATTTAATGATATGCAGCATTGGACTGTGCAGGACTGAATGTAGGTGGTTTGAAAACCCTATACAGGGCTTTTATTAATCAAAAATAGTATAGTAAATGTGTTAATGTCTGTGCTATGCCTACATTAATGTGACTTCAGCATCATGATAGTCCTAGGTTCAGAAATGTCTATCGACTTGTGCAACATTACAGCAGGAATAAATTTCTCTGCTGTGTAGGCAGAAAGTGGAATACATCTGTCAAATTCTCCATCTCCTGTAGGGCTTTCTTTTGTATAGCTCACAGAGCTATCGAGAACAGCATTATCCTCCCACAGCCCAGAGCTGTGACAATATGACCCAAAAACTATTTAGCTCTTATTTCTCACTAATATTTGGCTAAGTTGAACAACAAAACTTTTCCTCCCCCTTATCAGTGTTCAAACTATGCTATTCAGTGTGCACATCTAGTTCTTAAACAAATATGCCACTCCAGCTCTTATTTTAGTATGTTCAGCATCTGATACCCTAGTAACTTCACAGGCATCTCACAACCTACATGAGACCTAATATGATAACTATAATCCTCCTGTCTTGGTATTTTTCAGAATTGCATGGAATTTTGGTGAGTACTCCAAATGTAATGTTTTGGCTTCAGGCTTTTTACCTAAAAAAAAAAAAGGTTTCCTGAATTCCTACTCCAATAAAAAGGCTATTTGCTTTGTGTGATTCGTGCAAATATCAGTGAATTTCAAACAGAGTGAAATTCTTGACCACCAACTATTTTAGATAAACTTTTAAAAAAGTTCATGTGATTTTATCACAACACTCATGTGCAAAACCAGCAAGGGCATCAGTTAAAAAAAAAAAAGGCAAATTATCTTCTCAATAAGGCTTTGCTTAATTCACATAGTATATGTAATAATTCTTCTAATAGAATTAAATAGAAGTAATGAATAGAAATAATTTAATGTTGTTTATTTGCAATGTACAAGATTTCTCCTCGTAGTTTGTGCTGTGAGATCAATGCATATGTACTCATCCTATTTGTGAAAACAAGAACACTCATTTTCCACAGTATTAAAAGTCAATTTTTTTATGCTTTTTAAAATCTATTTTAAACATTCATGTAAAGTCTAATACATATTTCTAGACCCAGTTTGCCTACCTGAGGAACAAGGTCATCAGAAACTAAATCTACAGTTCTGTTCTTGCAACTGGGCTTGCATCAACCTATTGACTCATTAAATAAGGGTCTGATTGCATTTTAAAAATTGTAATAAAAATAAACTGCACTGAACAAATAAAATCAATCTATTTATACAACAACTATAAACTACAAACAAAGATAAGGAACTGACAGTTGCTTTGTATAATATATATTATCCATGTACATAGAAATACTGTAGGTGGCTATCTTGTGATTTCTCAGGTTTAAAATGCACTTGTCCATTGCTGAATGGAAAAACAGGAACATAGGACTTCACTGTTTTTAATCCTTACTTGAATTTCCAATTACTACACCAAAAGATCAGAATTTAGTATCCTGTCTTTACCTTCAGATTAAGTTTAATCAAAGCAATTTGTATGGACCCTTTAGGGAAATCTGTGAAAGTATTATTGTGAAAATATAATAAAATTGTTGGAATTAATTTAATTGTCTGAAAGATTGCAAAGTGGGCATAGCGACTTAGTAGATTTTGATTAATTGAATGTAAAGTCTTGAATAACAACAGATCGAATGGAAATAGACTTTATGACACTAAATCAAATAACTAACAATTTGGCCAATGACACAGTTATTAACTGGCTAAATTAGAAAAAACCATAGAAACCAAATTTGTATTTGAAACAGTATCACTTGGGAAAATATTGGGGGTAAAGAAATAAAAAGAAAAATACAGTTTCCTGCTTTTGAAATTGCATGGAGCCTCTGGCAACCATGCAATAATCTGGTAGTGCTGAGAGGCTGGAAGGGAGAGAAAAGGAAAAGGACAGACTGAGCAGAAAAGTGCGCATTTTTTCCTTTTCAATTTAAACAGCAGCGGAAAGAAGAATCTCTTACACCACCCCACAGTCAGCTACCCAGGATTATTCCAGTAAGAGCTAAAAAATGACTTGTATGTTTCTTCACTTGACGGCGGGGGAGTGTCTGAGGAAGAAGGACTCTCTACACAAACCCCTTGAGCATGGGGGCTGAGGTAATTACATATGTAAATCAATATTTTCGCATAAAACTTGCAAAAAAAAAGACACACAAGTTTTGTTTAGCAGCTCCACCATCCAAGCAAGAAACACACAAAAAAATATGTTTTTCATTTATGAGAATGCCACATCTTTAGAATTATAAATCTTGTTTCTTACAAAATAGCAAAAAAAAAATCTTCCTGACTTTGAAAAACCAAACTAGACTTTTTAATGTCTAAATTATAGCTTTAAAATGGTTTAATTAATGTTTGATACCTAAATGAAAGATTTCATGCTTGACTACAACATAATGTTATATTCCAGGTGTGAAATTCTGTCATGAAATATTGCTATCTTACTAGATTCTTGCAAGATTATTAGAAAAAGCTTGAGAACATTTATAGTTTGTATCCAACTAGTATTTTATATTTACTATAATATAATTCAATATGGAGAGAGACCAAATTAAAAAAACCCTTATAATCATTATATTAAAACCATTTACTTCTTACCGCATTTGTGCATTTATAGCATTTATTAATTTGTACTACAGCTAATCTTACCAACAAATAATGCAGCTGATGTCAAAGAGTATTCCACATTTAATTTCTCTTCAGGAAAATGAGATTCTTTTTTTTATTGTACCACCAATTGCCTCTTTTTAGAAAAAGAATGTAACTGTTTTTGCACGCTGTTGTTTCACTTCAACTCGAGTAACAAAGATGCAGTTTCCAGGGCTGATGAATAGCAAAGGTTGTTACAGCAAAGTGATATACATTAGTTGTTCTCTAAAATGGGTGGTAATATTTGAAATTCCATCTCAGATTCACCCAGAGATGATGATGTTACATAGCATAGCAAAAAGGATAGTCTCATTTCAGTGTACGAAAGTAGCTGGCTGCCTTTCCTGCATATTCATATTTGCATGTCTATGGAATCTCATGTTTTGAATTTTGAAAAATCTTTCAAAGAACTTTTTGTATTGTGTTTTTAGATAGTGACAACAGTGTAGTTCTAATGCTGCAAACTTAACAATTGTGTTGATATGAAATGTCTCAGATTGGGGGGTTGACTTTTGATGAGGTAGGAAGTCTTTGCAATCGAAAAGAGTGATGAACAATTGTGGATTCAATCATTTTTCCTCTTCCTAATTGTTGTCTCTTCCAGAAAAATGACCATAATGGCCGGGTTACAGCAGTCTACAATGCATGTTGCCTGAACAGTGAAAGATTACATAGCTTCCATGTACAGTACACAGCCTAAATTTTAGTCAACATTGTGATGTAAACATACTGGAATAAGAAGACAAAATCCTTCACACTTGAATATAATGCACCGTTTATCCTTTATTACGCTGTTGTTCAAGCATATTTGCATGTACATATATTACTGAAATCAGTGTTTAATCTGTGTGCAGGATTAGTTTACCGACACAACTGCTTCAGCTCATTTGTCATGCTAGAGCCAGCACCCTTTTTCAGACTTTCTCATTATACTTTTGCAGTGTTGCAGATGTTAAAGGGAGTTTCAATAATTCACAACAATCATTTATGTTGCTCATCTGTAAACACTCAACTCAGACCCACCAGCAATGCAGAATATAATTACTATTGTTGATAGTGTTTGTTTCTTTTGAGAACTGGTTAAAAATTATGCACTTAGCATATTTGAATATTTTAATTAATCACCTGTTAAACTGATGTTGGCCAGAGCAATTTATACAAATGTCTTGATCAAAAAAGGATCTGTCATATTAACACATTTACTGTTTAAAGTGTATAAACCAGTCTGGAATTTGTTTAATTGGGTATATGAGAGTTTATTCTAAAGATTATAATTGTGTTCCTTCTGCTTATACAGCCACTATAATGTGATGTGTTACTTGCCATCAGCAGGGCAGGATAGTTATTTTTAGCTATCTATCTTTGACAGAAAGACAAATTTCTTTTTATTGTTTTCTACTCTGGTACAGATGAATATATAAGTACTTTTCTGCCCTGTCTCTATTCTACTTCCATTAGCTTACAAGCAACAAATGCGGCACATTCCTACTCTAGTTTTCCCACTCTAACAAATTGGTTCTTGAGAATTACTCCACTGTTTGAAAGAGCTTATACAGAAAAATACATCAGCTGGGAAAAAAAAAAATAGACAGTGATTTCTTCCTAAACTCTGTAGTGAGAGCAGTGTGAGTATGTGGTAGCAGCTACACTCATGAGCTAAGCAAACCACATATAGAAAATGTTGAGGGACAGAGGCAGGGTAGGGCTCATCATGTTCTTCAGAGGGACCCGTGGGGCAGAGTCCTCACACATGACCAGCAGGTGCCTGTGCTTACTTTCTGTGTTTAGCTGGGTCTCAGCAAGTGCAGTGGCCCTGAAGGACAAAGCAGGGTTCAGTTGTCTCTCAAACTGGCAAGAGATGTCAAGAGTAACAGGGATTTTACAGGTATGTTAGTAACAAGCAGAAGTCCAGGTTGGTTTCTCCACAGAAACCAAGAGAGCCATTGCAAATCTTGAGATGGTACTATGAAGCCCACCAAAATGAGCACTGTCTTGGACACCATGACAACCAGAGAAAGATTGTGAGACCAGTGTTTGTTTAGCTGAGGAAACAAAAGGAGACTCAGGGAATCTGGTCTTCCAATACCTAAAATCTAGTTATAGAGAAGGTAAAGATACTCTCTTCACAAGGATCCACAGTGACAACAGGCAATGGGCACAAGTTGCTTCAAGGGAAATTCCACCTGGACTTAGAAAGTGTTCATTCACCATGAGAACAATCATATGTCAGAATAGTTTGCTCAGAGAAGTGATGGAATATCCCTTGCTGGAAATATACAGGACTATGCTTTACAGAGCCCTGGGTGATTTAATCTAGAGTTCAATCAGATGATCTCCAGAGATCCCTTCCCCTGTAGACTTTTCTATTATTCCACATTTCAGTGGGTCTAGTTTTCTCCTTGGACTTATATGACAACATGATAGGGTAAGACATAAACCACAGAAACGAAAGCACAGAGCTATTGCCAGTGGCAAGCTGAATAATGCATGAAAATATATAAAATACTATGCAAAAATTCTACTAATTATGTTTTCTCAGGCATTTGTGATGACTGATTATTTGGCACAGTTTTTACTGGGAAGATCATGTTATTTACCTGGAAGCTAGAACGAGTTAAATATGAGGATAAGATTTGTGCTTGATATGTAAAGGATCCTACAGAAATTTGAATCTCTAAGAAAATGAAGAGCAGTTCAAGAACTGTTCCATTTGCAATGCAGCCTTCAGAATTGTACGTCATCTGGAGTCCCTGAAGGAATTTACACCTGATTGTTATTCAACAGGAACTCCAGTACTTTTATTCTTTAGAATGATATGCTGCATAGACCCAATATTAATGGAATGACATTCAGCTGAGACGTAATAACTGGCCACTTCATAAATACTTTCAGATGTTTCTAATCTTTCCATCGAAGAGTCATCTGTGTTTTAGGAAAATTATATGCTAGGAATGACAGATGCTTAAAGTGGAAGTGGCCTCCTTTATATTGGATGTTTCCTTGTTTCAGACTCTGAGGTTCCTGTTTCTCGTCCTGTATTATCACTTACATTAAGATATGTTTGTGTGATTGTGTTTCGTATCATTAGTCACCCTGTTTCTAATAAAGATGGGATTCTTAAAAATAAAAATTTTGCCTGGATTCCATTTCTAAGCCAGTGTAACTTATTGCCTTAGGTACTCTGAAATTCACGTAAATAAATCATTTCACCTGTATTACTTCTGGTATCTCCACATTCCAAGTCTTAAACATGATGCAGACTTTCACTTTTTTCCCAGATGTTTCCATTTTTGATCTATCTCTAATTGCTGACAGCTGTGTTCTCCTCATTATCTATTGAAAAAGGACTCAAAAAGAAAGCGTATTAGCTTAAAACTACACCTTTCAATTGGACGGGCTTCCAAGATCTTTGATGAAGGACAGCAGTTCATGTTTCATCCTCATCATACTCTTATTTCAAAGCACAGAAAATGGCCTGAGGACTGAGCATCTTGCTGCTTTCATATATTCCTAGTGTGCATGCTGAAATTGCAGTGTTCTGGACCATATCTGTACAAACAATGTGGTGTCAATAGAACAATATGAAAAGACTTAATATTCATAACAGTATAAGGGTGAGCTACATGATCAGTCAGCCCAGACAGAAAGTCGACAGAGCTAGTTAAGGGGAAAATTGATCAAATATTATGTCATAGAGAAAGAATTCTCAGTTTATGTAGTTTAAACTGAATCAGGATAGAAACAAGTTATAGATTTATAAATGACATAAACAAAACCTGCAATCATCTTTATTTTCAGGGTCAGTATCAGTAATACAACATATAAATCACAATACAATACACTTTCAAAATCTATCAAACACCTAAAAATTTCTAAATATTTTTTTTAATAATCAGACGCCAAAATTTATAATCATAAACACACACTGAGACATAGATTCACAGAGCTACCATCACACCCATTGCATCCTCAAAGGATGTGTGGTTAAAAGCACCATCACTCCTTCAAAAGCACAGATTACCCTACGTGTATTGTGTCCTGTAAGACATGGATGCTACAGATTTATAGGTGTCTGTTTTGCTCTCTGTAACCTATTAATTCACAAGCTAGCAAGAAAGCACCTTGTGCACAGGCAAACCTGAGGTGTGTGTGCTTGTTTTTTGCTGACTGAACTGCTGCCCCATCAGCTGCAGAGCTGGCAGCTCATGGTGTCTCAGAGGGAGTCTATTCTTGCTGGCCCAAGCAAAGAGGTGATGCTGGTGGGGCAAATTCTGGCAGCGTTGAACCAAGTTTTGATGGCTGCTGTTCCACTGAAAGGTCTCTGATTCCTGCTATGAATTTTCATGATTTTTTTATACTTCTTGCAAGATTAATTTATTCTTTTTTTCTAAAGTTCCCCCATTACTGTTTAACCCTGCTGATGGTGGTCTTTCTCGTGCACATGATCAGGTTTTGGCAAGCATACCTTTTTTTGTGCGTTTGATACACACACACACACCGATTGACTTCACATTCTTACTGACAAGGGATGTTAGTCTTTAATACCAAAAGATTAAGATTATAAATCTTAATAGAAAAGATTTGGAAAGGACAGGCAGAGTGAACATTGTCACAATGGAATAGCTACAAGACTGCTGCTAGAAGTAGGTAGAAAGACTTCTACTCAAAAAAGACATTCTTCTTTGTCTGGAATTGAGCATGTATACAATAGTAAATAAGCATAACACTATTATTAGTACTTAAAAATCCCCTCATTTGACCTGCATGGCCTGCATGTATGAGAAGCTTCTATGTTGTGTTTGCAAATACAGCATGTCTGAACAGGAACACCAACTCAGAAGAGATATGGCTTGTCGATAAATGTCCATGATCAAAAACCTCCAAATAGGTGGCTTAAATGCAGTTATACTATAGATGGCACTGCAGATATAGCTTAATTTCTTAATTGCATTTCTTCTCTTTGTCTACCTGCTTGGATACCCCATCTTTGCTTACTTATCCAGCCAAATACAGATTTTATGAAAGGAGATTTATCTTTATTTTGTTCATTCTTGAGAATAAGCCCTTTCCTTGATATGACAGAAGTCATATCAGGAAAGAAGGGAAGGAACAGTGTTTTGCTTTTGTTAAAAAACCTTTCTCAGTTTGATTCAGCATAACGCAACAACCCATGCTGTCAGAGGCTTCTCCAATTGCAAGAATCCATTGGAACAGTAGATTTTTAAGCACATTACATAAGCAATCCATATCACAAACTTCTTTTTCTTATGACTATGGGTTTTCATGGACATTGGATGTGTTCAGCACTTATTATCCAATTATATAATGTGAATTGCTTACATAGTTTGAGTTGAAATAACTTGCATCATGAATTATGTTAGTAAGAAAAATTTGACTCTCTAGCTTCCTATAAACCAATCTGGAGCGATGTCAACACTAGCAGACATAACATTTGAGCACACATGCTAATTTTTTTGAAATAATTTTAAAGTTACATACAGAAACATAAACTCTTTTTCAGCACTGAATTTTTTTACCTGTGTCTACCAGTGGTTGGATCTAGTCACAGCTCTGACTATTATATTATATTCTACTATCTAATCATCATGTCCTGTTAGGGTTTTTACAGCCTTTGATGAAATAACCCATTTTAACTTATCTAAGGAAAGTTTAGTTATTGTGCGTTTGCACCTCTCTTGCAGAGGCGATTAAATGGCAGCACATTAGTTAACTTTAGGTCTTCGGGGTAAAGAAAGAAAGAAAGTTACTAAAAAAGAACTGATGCTGGTATCACTGGGTTTCATAGGCTGACTGCCTACCCAGCTCAGCAGTGAGCTCCGTTATGCGAAGAGTATCCTCACCTTTCTTAGCAGTCTTCCCTGATATATAGATATCAAACACAAAGTGATTTTCATGAGCATTTCAGGAAAACGAGACACTTCTGATTTAAGGCCCATCTTCCAGTGCTTGAATTATGGACACCATAGCTGAAAATCTATCCAAACCAGAAAAAAGCCAAATGACAAACAATCCTATTTACTTTGAAGGATTATCCTTCTGTATGTATGGACAAGTGTTAGCTTATGCTTTTCTGGCCAGAGAGCTACATGAGACACTGAGATTGTGATCAGCAACCAGAATTTACACTTTTCAAACTCCATGGGTTCAAAGATGGGGTTCCCTCCTCAGCAAATATGTAATACATACACTGCTCCTCTAGGACTTTACATCGGATCCTGTGGTATGAGTTTGATTCCACACACTCAGATAACTACTCGCCCGTCATGGGAAGAAAGCCAAAATGCCTAATAATGTTTAATCGAATATGAATTATATTAGTAATGGAAAAGAATAAAATGGGAATACCTCCAAGACATAATTACTTTAGGACATTCTATCCTAAAAGTGATCCTAAAACAATTTCCACACACTCTTATAAGAAAGTTCAGTTAATAAGTTTCCTTAAATTAAATGCTGATAAAAGAACTCCAAACAGACTTAATAAATGTATACAGTTATTGGATATCTTTTGAGAGTGAGAATGGAAGATTTTAGAAGGCCTGAAGAAAACCTAAGATTGCCCATTATGGAGGCATTTGGAATGACAATACTATTTTTTTCTTCAGGGTTGATTTTTCACACTCTTTTCTAAAGAAAATTAATTCAGTTTTTAAGTTTTCTTGTATAGGTTGCCAAAACCTTTTCAGGGTTTTTTATTATTTCTAAAATGAATGGCACCTATTTACACAATGTTGAGATTTGACTCAATTATAGATTAAAAAACATCAACATACTTTTAAGAATGAAACCTTGGTCAAAACATAATAACATCAGAAATGGAACAAACAAACTTTTACTAGTTTCTGCAGCAACAATGCATGAAAGCCCATATTTAGAGAATAGGAGTGTTTTCCCTGGGAAAAAAAAAATTCCATGTATGAGTGGAAGGTACTTCTAGAAACAATTTAAATGAAAAAAAAATTGTTCTGCTCCATCACTATCACAACTTTACTAAGTGATTAATAAGTTACTTAATTGTACTTAATTGTACTTAATTGTTACTGTAATTGATTAGTTACAATTACGTGGAGGACAAGGGACATCAAGTTTTGCACCTCTTCCCACATCCCTCCCTGACTTCGTCACAGCGTGCTGGATCGGAATTTTTCTTGTCATGCTCTTCAGAAGCTGTGATTGATTTCTATTCTGTCTCACCTCTGTGACAATTCGGATTTTAGTCACTCTTTCAGATCTGGTTGTCATGAAACTCTCCAGTTGATGCATGCTAGGATGTTGATGACCAACTGACCTAGCTGCCAGCAATACATACCATTTTAGCAACATTTCTGCTACAATTTTGAGCCCATGGCTTCATATTCACTCTCCATTCATATCAGTGCAAAGATTTTTATTACCATTTTCCACAGCACTGGAAGATTCTTGGACTTTAATTTCAAATATATCATAGGGAATTTACTACCTGCTGGAAAAATAATGACAGCTGTATTCAGTATCCCAAGCTTTTTGTGTTGCTCCTCAGTATTTCAGCATCACTTTCTTGACGCAGAAATAGGATATAATTTCCTTCTACACAATTGTTTTGGCTCTAAATTCTAATGTGACCCAATCTTCGTATTTTATTTCTCTATTTGATTGTACTGTGGTTATGGTGTAGGTTTATATTTTCTCACCCCATATTAATCACCTTACTTTTTCCTTTTTTTGTCCAAAATAAAATAGAAGCATGTTTGAAAGGAAAGAGAAGAGCCATTTGCCATTGACAGTGGAGAAAGAAAACAATCTTTACAATAGTGGAGGAAGTATTTCTTCCACTCTTAATAATATTCCAAATACTCTCTCTATGAATACTTATTCATAGACCTGCTACAGATGTCCTGACACACATTTTTCAAGATCTAAGACACTGGCTGATCTCAACTACTGCAACTGGCTGCAATGGAGAAGTCAGCTGAGAAGAGTTTGATTAGGAGTCAAATTAAAAAAATACGGCTCAGCTTTGGTGCATTTTTTTGAGATGTCATGAATGAAAACCATTTCTGTTAAACTATGTCTCCTGTTTGTACATTCATATCAACATCAAGATCAAGATGGTGATGAAAATAAAGGTATATTTTCACATATGAGCATGCTGCGGTCCTAAGGAGCTTGACATCCTATCAGACGATGATCTGTGATCATGTTCACATGATGGATTCTGGAAAAAGCAACCAGCCATTCACAGATCAGTGTGAAAACGCAAAGTTGTCAAAGATGTCACCTCTTTGCATACACTGGCAGAAGCTTCCTGTTGGGAGGAACTTCTTGGTAGCTGTGTCCTTCCAGCCAGTCACAAGGATGGCTCTGAATACTCCAGATATAATGGCTGTCCAAATGGTGATGTCCAGGTATAGAAAGGTGAAGTTATGTGGCAGCTGTCAGGGGCAGAGCTTCCGCTGAAAGTCAGGCCTGTGGCTTCTTTCACTTCCTATCTGGGACAAAATTGCTCCCAGCACATCTCAATTATATGATATATATGTCTTGTTTTGTTACTCTCTCTCAGAAAATAGATGACTATACACCCTATGGGGTGCGAACATCCAAAGAATTCAAATCTACTTAAGATGCTGCTGAAACAAAAGCATACAGAATAAGTAGACGGTCAGGCCCTCTGGCCCTGTGGGTTTTTTCATTTTCAAAAAAATCACTGAACAAGTAAGAATGCTTAGTCATTACCAGCAAATGTGCTCTCCATGATCCAAAAAACAAACAAAACTCCAAACCTAAATAGAAGTAATGTATATTCTTTCTTGTTGAATTTCATGATAGTATGGAATTGATCATTGAATATTGTCATTCAGCTTTTTATGACAGCTGGAAGATTTTTGTCAGTTTTCTTACGCTGTCTTTTAAAAAGCACTTCTTCCTTGAAAACATACAAATTGTTTTTCACCCCAAAAAAAATAATTTTATCACTCAAAAATTAATTTCATTTTTGTATTTGAAATAAAAGAGATGAAGAGAAGTCTTAGGTAACAGCGGATAACTGTATTCTGCTGTGAGTCCTGCTTTCACAGGAGTTCTTTGTATTAAAGTTTTACTCTATCTGTCCCTGCAGGAAACTGAGAGAACAGTTTGATTTTTTTACAGTGTATGTACAAAAGAAAGGTAAATACACGAAAACTCAAGTGCACATATTAACCAGGTTTCCTAGAATTTGCTACTAATTTCAGGGTGTATGGCTCCGGACATCTACAGAGGAGTTTGGAAAGAAACAAGTTAGATTTTGGGCAGAGCATACCTGCATTGGCCTTATTAGAGAGAAGGGCTATAAGAGGTAAAGTTCTGAGAGCAGGGGTGTTTCAGAGAAAAGTATTTTGTACTTTTGGATTTTATCCAAGTAGAAGAAAGGGCCATGGTTTGGAGGGAAAAGTTGTGAATTATAAAGGAACATGATTATTTTTTAGCACTGAGTATTATTTATTAGTACAGAGGTATTAAAAAGGCAATGTGCAATCGTAATCCTTTGAAGAAAATTTATTTAGCAGCCAAAAAAATAATACTTGTTGAACCCCAGAAGAAAACTTAATTACTGAGACTGGTTACCCTCTTCGCATACAGTTATTTTTCAGTGAAATTCTTGCCTGTCAAAAGTGCTTGCCAATGTGAGACCTCGGCATGCTGCCATGTCAGCTCTGATTCTTTGCCTCTATTCATAATGAGAAATGTCTTCTAAAACAGTATTCTTCAAGTTCTGTGCTTCCAGTTTGTGAGCCTAAGTTTTGTTCCCAGTACTGGTGGTATCTGTCCCCATTCTGTGGCTGAAAGTCTACTTCTCATGAGGTACTGAGAGACCACATGCAAATTGAGGCTTGTTTTCCTTTCAGTTAAGTTCAAAGAGCTTCACAAGGCTGCCAAGTTGACATCCAATTGATGTTATATCATGAAATTAGTCTTTCTAGTCACTGAAGTGTAATATAAACTTGTTCTCCTTTAACAGGGAAAATTTTCCATGCAGCTCATGGAAGTGGACAACTTTTGCTTGATAAGGCAATCAAAAGAAACAGAAATGGTGGTGGCTAAATTTCAGCTAGACTTCCATTGTTACTGAAAGGAGGAAAATATTCCTGTCTTCATTGGCAAGGCACATACATGCTCATAGGTGGAAAACAAATGTGGAAAAGACATCCTAAAAACCTTCTAATAGGAGCAATTACCTCGTCTTTTTGGAATCCTTGCAGAATCAGAATGATTCTGAAAACTCCTACATACCACCTCACCTAATGATCTTATTCTTTATTGAAATGAAATTTCTCACGATGGGGAAAGTAGCTGTCAAATATGTCTGCATGAGACAACAGTACTTCTGAAAGTGTGTGTAGAATGTACACGCCAGTGAAAGCGCAGAGATGGGCTGTATGGGCTGGCCTGCAGGTTTGCCAGTAGAAGATGAGCATTTCAGTTGCTGTGAGGAGCTTTACCAGGATGTTGTGTTAATTGTAAAAAATCACCTATTAAATATTTCAGTCATGAGCATATTTTTTCATTTAAGGGCAAATTTAAGTCCATACAGTTCAAAACCTAACTAGTGGTGTTTCATTTGGCAGGAAAAATCCTGGATAGGACCCAAATATGAAGCCTTTATGCACGTTAGTCTTCTCTAGGCCTAGGAAAATTGATGTTATTTTAAAGCATACGAGTTCATGCATTTTTATTAGCATGTGCTCAGAATACTATTTCACAGTTAGCAGCTACCAGAGACACATTAAACTTGCTTTAGAAATATGATGTCTGGTCATGATCAATGCTAAGGATGATGTCTACGCTGTTTGCAGCTTGACACTTGCAAATAAGCTATTAATTCAGATGTGCTTACTAGCTTGTTTTGCAATGTCTGAGTTCATCCAGGCAATACCACTGAAATTGATTTCTCTGTGGAAAAGAACAGAATTAAAGGGATTCATCACATGAATAAGTATTAAACAAGATGGCCTTGACATAGCCTGGCAGTGGTGTTTCCAAAGTTAACTGGGGCTTCTTTTAATTCCCCATTAACACATGGCGTGTATGGATGCCAGACACGAAAAAAAGTAATCTGCATATTACCCATATTCTGTAGTGAATAGGACTCCTTCGACAGGACACCTCAGATTGTATATCTTTCAAATGTGGATCTCACTCTTTCTCAGAGTTCTCATTTTCCACTCACTTTTACCTACATGGGACGGTAAAAAGAATAATGCTAAAAGTACATCAAAATAAATTATGCTCTTCCCTTAGTCAGTACATAATCCGTTCTCTATAAATGACAGTAGGGAAAAAAAATCAACGAAAAAGTCATTATTCTTGACTTGCACTGAAATAATTACTTGCCATATCAGTAATACAGCAAGGTCTGTACTACTGTGGATGCAGATGCCTGACCTATATGACTGCAATATGATGAAAAGAAAATTTAGTAGACAAAAAGAAAATGAAAAATTATTTCAAAACACTTGTTGCTTCTATACACCTGTATAATTGTATGCCTTCCTTAGGCATAGCATGGCAAATCTCCTTTTCCCTACATTTTAGATGACAGTGACAGCCTTAGAAATGCACAGTCATAACTGGCAGCATAAGCTGCTCTTTGAAGTCATCTGTCTGGGTCTTCTGACCCTGAAATTTGCTGCAATATGTCTAATCTCCTCTCACCATTTTACAAGGAGAGTGATATAGCTCTGGAACTGGTGATGGCTCAGAAAAGGAGCTCACCTCAGTCTTTGGATGTTTATAAGACTTATCCAGACACAGCCATGGCTAACATGATTGAGTCGGTGATTGTCTGCCTTCCAGTGGGATATTGGACTGCATGACCCCAGAGGAAGAAATAAATTACCTCTTTTTTACATCTATTTTTGTATTTAACCTTGGAATTGAAATCTGCCCATAGGGCATTGTCAGAGAGTAATACTGTGAAATGAAGACACATTCTTAAATGAAGAGCAGAAAGGAATAAAGAATACTTTCTAAATACAAACAATGCCTAATAGTTTGTATTTTTCAGTTTGTGACTCTGAGTAGTGCTGAAGAAGGATGCTGAGATAGGAAATGTTGAGCTCCGTACCGATTGTAACCTGACATGTGAGCAGCAAAATGATGCCAAAATGCTTTTATGGAGGTAGTGATTATATATGATTAAGAATTGAAGTGGCACGAAAATAATAACTTTAAAACTTTTCTTCTGAAACTTCACAGGCTGCAGCTACAGTTTATTCATGAGTCTGCAAGCCTGACAACCTGAAAATCTGAGTCATGATGTCAAAGACATTAAAATAAGTGAGTCACAGGCTGGTGTTCATTACGCTGAAGACATGGCTTTGCTTGTAGAAGGAAAATGAAAATGGAGATGAATGGGACAATATTTGTACTGAATTTCTAGACAAGCTAGAAAATTTCAAGACTGTTTCAAGACTGGCTTCTGAGGCAAGGTCTGTCATAAATTTTTACTCTCCTAGGAGGTATCTTATATTACAGGAGCCATAAGCCACCACACATTCAATGGTATTTTAAATGGACGCTGATGTGAAATTTTATATTTTTTTAAGAAAACATAATGAAGTCACATTCAAGGAGAGGAGAAGAGAGAAACTTTTCACTCTGAATTTATCATGAAATCTTTCACACTGCACAGGACTAGCAATCTTGCTACACTAGAAACAAAGGTTTTACTTCTACCAGCAAGTTGAAATGATGACTCCAGTGATGGTTTATCATCTCTCCAAGATCTCAGCATCTTTGCTGGACAGTGAAGAATCAAGAAACTTTCAGTTCAATTTGAAAAGACATCTCCTTACTGGAGTTCAAAACAACTATTAGCAGTTTAGGTTAGTGTATAGGAGAAGTATTATTATGTGAGCATAACATTGGACGTGCTGAAGTTCTTACTGTGTAAATCTTCACTCCAAATGTGGCAGTAATATAGATGTGACATTTTGCATTTAAATAGGGAGTAGAAGTATCGTTTCAAGAAAGGATCAAACTCAACTGTGCTGTAAAATTTCATGACCTGCTTTAGACAGCAAAAGTTAGAAAACAGTAGAAAGTGCCTGTATGCTGCAAATCTAATTAATTTCTATTTTTTCTCTTTCCTTCCACAAAATTACATATTTATTACTATGACAGTAGAAGATTAGGTGAAATATTCAAAAATACTGGAGTGATCATCACAATGTTTTTTTACAGTGCTATTAGCAGAAATACCTTTTTTCCACTTGTAGGCATTTACTGCAGAGTATAATTTTCCTTGACATGAAGAAAACCAGTTCTAATTTAATACCTATACCAATGGATTTTGAATGGATTTTTACATTAATTTTCATGGGAAGTTACTTATGGTTTTTCATGCTCATCTGAACAGACATTTGAGCAGTTATTGTAATTCACTTCTTGTTATTTGAACTGATATTTTTATTGTCAAGACAATTAGCAATTAATGAAGTGGGAATTAGATCCACTAAAGATCAGAGCTGATTTGCTTTGAACTAATTTATGAGGCTTTGGATATTTATCTAAGTGGCCTTTTTATTGATAAAACTCCTTGCTGTTTCCTAATAATACTGAACAAATGAAAAATTACAAATTGCTCATTGCTAAATGCTCCTGTGTGTTTCAACTGACAAAGTACTGAAATGTGCCCACGCTGACATAAATATTCCTTTTAACTGCAAATAATAACAATAATAATTATCATCATCCCCAGTTCTGAAAGTTAGATTTGGAAAGGGAGAAATTACAAAAACATCATTGTTATTCTACAGAGTGGCTTGCAATTGTATATAAATATCTCAGGTATGTTGATCTACATTATTCTAGGTAGTGTAGAAATAGTAATATAAAGGAAACTCCTATACAAAGCAACCTATGATAGTAAAGAGCAGTTATGGCCAATGAATGAAAAAACAAGTCAAGGTGGGTGAAGAGAAGCACGTATCATCTGGAAACAAATAAGAAATATTAATTTTTCCAGGTAGTTGAAGTAATGGTTCTGTATTTCTGCTTTTGGTTTCTGAGCAGTAAAGTGTGTAATTGCTCCTGAAGATGGCGGGTAACAGCATGTTTTAGATCAATTTCTCCTGTACATGTCCTATTCAACCAATCTATTCACACGCCGTCCAATGCAATGTACCCATAGCACTGCACAGTTGGAAACTAAATACCCCTCATAGCAGCAGATCTGGTGTATTCTGGATTCTTGATTTTCTGTGTCAGTTCTGCAGAGTTCATCTTTGCATGTGCAGGAACTGTGAATACTAGACAGAATGAAATGATGTTGAAATGGCTACATTGCAAGCCTCTCTTTGAAATAAAACACTGAGCTGGAAACAAGTGTGCACATGAAAATTTGGGTAAAAAGTTTCTCTGAAGACGAAGGACAGAACCTGTCCTCATATTTTCAATTGGTTGTCTATTGTATTGAAGTTCTACCTGAGATCTCTAAACTGGTTGCGTCCCCATTCTGCCGTATGCAAATACAAGCAGATCACTCATCAAGAAAAGTAACATTTTTATATCACATTTTTTAGTTTAATTTTATTTGTTCTCATGATCTTCATAGAAAGCGTTTACATTTAAGATAAATTTCAGTGGCATTTTCCCCCACACAGGACTCTACACCTGGGACAGGTCAACTCCGGTTGTGTGTGTAGACGTGAACAAGAGGCTGGAGAAAGGGACAAGCGCTGTGGAAAGGGACCTGGGGGTCATGGTCAACGTAAAGTTGAATCTGAGTCAGCAGTGCCCTGGCAGCCAGGAAGGCCAAGCATGTCCTGGGGTGCATCAGGCACAGCATTGCCAGCCAGGCAGGGGAGGGGATTGTCCTGCTCTGCTCTGTACTAGAGTGGCCTCATCTCGAGTCCCGTGTGCAGTTTTGGGTGCCACAATATTAAAAAAACCCATTAAACTACTAGAGAGTGTCCAAAGGAATGCCACAAGTAGGGTGAAAGGACTTTTGGGGAAAGCGTATGAGGGGCAGCTGAGGTCACTTGGTCTGTTCAGCCTGAAGGAGACTGAGGGGAGACCTCATTGCAGTTACAGCTTCCTCATGAGGGGCAGAGGAGGGGCAGACACTGATCTATTCTCTGTGGTGACCAGCAACAGGATCCAAGGGAATGGTCTGAAGTTGTGTCATGGGAGCTTTAGGATGGATATCAGGAAAAAGTTTTTCACCCAGAGCTTGAACAGTGGAACAGGCTCCCCAGGGAAGTGGTCACAGCACCAAGACTGACAGAGCTGAAGACGCATTTGGACAACATTCTCAGGCATACGGTGTGACTCCTGGGGTGTCCTGCAGAGGGCCAGGATTTGGACGCAATTTTCTTGACAGGTCTCTTCCAACTCAAAATATCCTATGATTGCATGATTCTGAGGAGAATTTTACATAACTAGTAGAAACTATTTTCCTATAGGATTCTTAAAATTCAAATTTGGTAGAGCCTGGCACAGAAAAGAACTTGCAACACAAATTTTAAGACAAATTACAGGATACGCTAGACTATTTTTTGGTATATCGATAGACATTTATAGGTGCTTGTCACAGAAAGAGCACTACTTATGAAAAAGTAATCAGTTACCCTCAGCAGTAGAAGTCAGTATTATTTAGCAGAGTGACACCGTTCAGTAAATACACTGCTCTGTTTGCTTAGACACTATAAGACAGTGAAAGAGAAATCCTGCATTTTGATATTCTCAATCCTACTCCAACCTTTTCTCAGGAGGCAAAATGCTGCCATAAGTATGCTCTTGTGGGAATTCTTCTAGCACTGGCAGTCCAAGAGATGAGTGCAAGACTCTGCTTTACCAAGAAGTTAGGACAAAGCAGGGCCTCCTCATCTCAGAGTTGACAGGGCAACAAAGCAAAGATTTTAGGCAGAGACTTTCCTAGAACATGTACCTCCTAGAGCCATGAAGGACAGTAAACTCAGAAAAGTAGCATGAAGCTATGTGCATTTTCTTACATATGTTGCATGGAATTTTCTTTTTCACAGCTTCTGTGAAAAGTATTTATAGTTTTGCTGTATCTTTTGTTCCCTCTCCACCTTAGAAAAATAGCCAGTATGTTTTGCCTCTACCTTTTTCTAAGAGATTGTTAAATAATTTTCTATTTTGTTAATCTGAATGTTTACTTTACAGATCAATGCAGGGCGTATTTCCTGTGTTTGATGACAGCTTTGGATGAGCAAAACCAAGAGTATTTTGGGTGCCAGGTGAAGGATTCCTCTTCCAAACAAACCTTCGGAGCAGGCACGACATTAAACACAAAGAAACCACCAAGTTTAGCACAACTTGCATATCCGTTCTGGCTTGGATTAGCAGACTTGTCACCCTGAATTTACCATTTTCACAGCCATGGGTGTTATCAACTATTACTTTCAAAAGCACATGGCATCTTGAACAGCTGTTGAAAGCAGATTTTATTTTTCTGTATCCAGAAAAGAAAAGATAAGATATTTTCTGGCTTTTATGCAGCAGAGAGAAAGAGGCAGAGAAGACTTCAACCAGCAGGTACACGAGCTGTTGACCATCTCAATGATCGGAAAAAGAAACTCGCTGTTGGGAGGAAAGACTTAAAACTAGAAGATTTGGCAAGGACAAGGAAATAGCTTCAAAGTGACCTTGTATCTGGGAAGGCTAAAAATGCCAGTGTGGGAAAACGCCATTTCCTATGCCTAGTGTTGTGCAACCTCTGCCTGTTCTGAGAAGAAGAATTCCCGTGGACAGAGAAGAGACTCTCAGACATGCCCAAAGCTTTTTGTTCCAGTGAGGCAGGTAGCAACCCTCCCATAGGATGAACGAGGCCAAACGGAGCCTGTGTCCCTGTGTGTCTCTGTTTGCTGGGACGAACTAAGCCATGCAGAGCCTCTGTCCCCATGTGTCTCTGCCACCCCACGTTGTTAGCAAGGTAATGAGATAAATCTACTCTTTGCATTTTGGCTGAGGTTTGATGGTTGCCCTGGTAACCTGTATGTGTCCATTCACACACCTACAAATGATTGTATCACCAAGTAGAGAACATGAAAGCTAGTGCCTCCTTCACCTAAAGTTGCACACTTTAATTCAATGTCAGACTGAGAAAAATCTGCTGTGCTAGTCAGTCAATTATACTATTCTTCACACACAATTGCATTATTCTCCACATATAAAAACAAAACAATTGTTTCTCTGAAATTTACTACGCCTTATAAGGCATGGACTGTAAATTTACTATGTAACATAAACTACCTCATAGTACTATTCATAAAAGGAACCAAAAATATTCAAAATCTAATGCATTTGTATATATTGATACCAAGGTTAATACAAGCGTGTCTCTATTCCGTCAGGTACTACTTGCTTCTTGTTACCATGACAATTCAGTATCTTAATATCCTCAACAAAATCTACTGCAGGAAATAAATCTATTCCATGGGCTAGTTATAAAACCGGACAGCTCATCATCCTACGTATAAAATGAGAAAGTCACAGTTTAAGACGAAAAGCAGCCTGATGAATCAGCAAAATACCAAGGTGCATTAACATCTCAGGAATATTTGAATTGTCAAAGAGAAGCTCTTCATGTAGGTTCAATCTTTAGACAGTTGCCTTCAGATGCGAAAATTGACAACATGATTTATTTTTTTTTTCAGTAGCAGATCCATTTTTCTGATATTTTATTCAGCATTATTTCATGTAGATGTAATTTTTTACCAATTAAATCAAATCAGAGTTTCAGATAAATTATTTCAGAAGGGCATTCTGCAGGAAAGCTTTTGTATCTGGAGACAGTAAGAGACAACTTTCCAAACTAGATAAAATAAAATGGTCAGTTTGCCTTTAGAAATTCACACATGTCATGGTTTAACCCCAGCGAGCAACCACACCCATTTGCTCACTTCTGGCAAGCAAAAGAAAAACTTGTGGGTTGAGATGAAAACAGTTTAATAATTGCAATAAAATAAAATATAATAATAATAATAAAATAAAATAAAGTAAAATAAAGTAATAATAATAATAATAATAATATCAAGAGATAAAACCAAAGGTAAAAAACGGATGCACAATACGATTGCTCACCACCCTCTCAGTGATTCCAAAATCCTATCCCTGAACGGCGATCAGCTCTCTCTTCCAGCTAACTCACACGGTTTATATACTGGGCATGATATTCTCTTGTGTGGAATATCCATTTTGCCAGTTTGGATCAGCTGTATTGACTATGCTCCCTCTCAGTTTCTTGTGCACCTCTTCATTGGCAGAGCATGGGAAACCGAAAAGTCCTTGATTTAAGGTAAGCACTGCTCAGCAACAACTGAAACATCAGTGTGCTATTCAACATCTCATACTGAGTCCAAAATTCAGCACTGCACCAGCTACAGAGAAAAAATATGAACTCTATTCCTGTGGAAACCAGGACAACAGAGTTCAGCCACTGTCGTGGAGATGAATCATAAGGACAGATTTGGGAGGGGGCGGTTTGTCAGCCCATTGCCAGATTTTATTTCTCCATTGCCTCCTGATTTTCATTGTGCCTCACCATTTCTTTCTGCCTTGTGGCAATTTGAAAGAAGTGGCAAACCAGAAAAAGGGTTGCTTAAACTTGTGTTAGGTTATTCTCGAGGCGCTACCAACCAAATCTGCCAAACAGCTGTTACAGTTTTGACATCTTTTACACTATGCTGTCTTAAGTCCTAACTTACTCTAAAACAATTATCTGCAGTTGCTGTTAGTAGAATATAGGATTTGGAATAGATTAGCTCAATTTAAAATCCTTTCCATCTTTTTGTGAATGTGCTTTTGTATAACAGTGAACTTCCAGCCCTTTTGAATTACCATTAGCACTGTGTCTTCACAGTCTAGGACACAATTATTAAACTGTTCCAGCACAATCTAGATTACATAAATCTTCAAAATAAGAAAGAGATGAGATTTAGATTACAGCCTTAGACTGAAAGCAATAACTAAGATTTCTTTTATAAAACTCATATTTATAAGACAGGCATTGCTTAAAGAATTTCTAGAGCCACAGGTTTGTTTCCAAAAGTGTTGGAAGAAATCTTGCTGTGTGTCATAGGATGAAGTTGAATATGCATACCAAGGTACTGCTCACACAGGGAATTGAATACATTGAAGAGTCCAAAAGCATATGGAAAAAACCCTTATTCATTCCAAAAGTTGTCAGTAAAGATAAGAAATAAAAACCACAAAATATGTCTATGCAGTTTACAGGTTATTCAGTTTCCCTGCAGTTACCATTTAATTCCAAAAGCAATACAGATACGCATTATAAAATTTTGGATTCTGAAAATTCTCCTGCCTCTAACAAGCCTTCTAGTAGGTGACTTGTATTTAGAGGTATCCAACCAGATGTCCATTTGGAAATACCAGAAAATGTCAATGGAAGTTTGCATGAGTGTCTGCAAGACAAGTGAAGCCCTTAAGCGGATAAAAATTAAGGCTAGGTTGGCTGGGGCTCTGAGCAACCTGGTCTAATGGAAAATGTCCCTGCCAATGGCAGGGGTTTGGAACTAAATGACCTAATTTAAGGTCCCTTCCAACCCAAATCAATCTGTGATTCTATGATTAACTACCAGTCAGAAGGAAGGAATCTGTGTTAGAATAACACCTCCAGAGAAAGATATGGAGATACAACCTGTTGAGTACGCATGATGCGAACCCCAAGTATGGGCTGAAGACTAGAAGACATGACTGGATATGGACCTCTTTTTCATAGCACTTCAAAGGCTTTAATTTGTAAAGATATCCCCTACTTTAATTTACCAGCCAAGCTAGAAAAGGCAATGTACAAGCTTGGAGATTTGCAAGCTTGGATTTGGAAATGCTCTGGAAACAGGTGCTGCTGCTGCTGCTGCTGCTGCTGCTGCTGCTGCTGCTGCTGCTGTTGCTGCTGCTGCAGGGCGATACTAGATTTTATTCTAGAGGAAGGTGACTAGAACTTCTGAACCATGGTTCTCAGTCAGATGCATAGAATTTGTTTTTCTCCTGGCCCTGCTACCTGTGAAAAGGGGATCACACCTTTGGGACAGAGGAGGTGAACTATTTCCTGTATGACTGCAGGAATACAATAATAAACTTTGCTAAATCAGTGCACTGATAACAAACCCGACTGCAGACGCAGTTTTAAGGAGTCAGTGCTAAAGAGGAAAAGGCTGATCAGGTGAAACACAGACCTGTGACAGGTACTTTACTGCAGCCCATGGAATATACTTGTGTTGGCAATATGCAAACTAGAATTTTTGCTTTGGAAAATCTGTTCAGGATTGACCACAAACCCCTACAGCACATTTGAACAGTATGATTTGATGCCAGCAGTGAAACTATTTTAGCTGTAAAGTTGACACTAATAGAAGGAATATAATCCAATATCCCCTAAAAGAGTCTCTACTAAGACAAAATAGAGTTGGGATTCTTACTTATTTTATACCCATTTTTCCATCCCACTTATTCTGTTGCTCAAAAATATTATCTTATTCTTTACTCTGTCATGTTACTGTCTGAACAACTAAATTGTTTTTCTTTCCAAGAACGTGAATGATCTGGGGAGCACAGTGAGTGCAACACACTGTAATGATTTCTTTCCAATCCTGTGACATTTCATAAAGGCTGAAGTCTTTGGAAGATATATAGACCTGTGTGCTAAAAATTGTTCTCTCTTCCAGAATTTGAATTTCACCTGTTCTGTTAAAAGACAGTTTAATGGAAAACACAATTATCATTCAGTCTTTTTATTTTCCAGAGACATATTTTCCATTTCAGACTATACCTGTTAGTTGGTCACCTCTCAATCAGCTTGGCCAGGTTTGTTGCGCTCTTGCCAGTTCACATCAGAGCCATGATGCTTGTTCAGTTTAATTGTGTGCCTGCAAATAACATCTGTCTTAGATTCTGCTGATGTGTTTTAAAGATGTGAATCCTAGCGATCCTCTGCAATTGCTGTTAGCAGAACATAAGAGTTGAAAATGTGCTTTTGAATAACTGTGAACTTCCAGCCCTTCTGAAACAACCATTAGCGCTGCCTCTTCACAGCCTAGGACTCGAGTATCTGACCATTAAGATGTTCCAGCACAATCCAGATTACATAAATTTTCAGAATAAGAAATAGACGAGATTTAAACCACAGTGTTAAACCGAAAGGAGTAGCTAATATTTATTTTAAAAGATTCATATTACCAAGAAAATGAGGCGTTGTTTAAGGAATTTCTAGAGCTACAATTTTATTTCCAAAAGTATTGGAAGAAACCTCTTTGTACGACGAGATGGACTTGCACACACATATCAAGGTGCTGTTCACACAGGGAATTGAATAGGTTGAAGAGCATGAAAACATATGGAAAAAGGCATAATGTATTCCAAAAGTGGTCAATAAGAACAAGAGATAGAAAACACCAAAAATGCTTGTGCGGTTTATAGCACATTAAATTTCCCTGCAGTCACCATTTAATTCCAAATGCAATACAGACAACCATGCTCAAACTGTACATACAGCTGATGTTTCTAAAGATTTGAGTATTAACTGAAAAAAAAATATCATCAGGCTTGGTATTTAAAGTCTGATTATGATTTTTATATAGATTCTAGTGGAGTTTTTGGTTTTCTCTACTGTGTACAGCATGCTTATACCCCTTTCTGGATTTCAGACATTCTAGGAGTGCATTGAAGAACATGACTAGTAATTGGAATCCATTTGTTTCTTGAAGTTTGCCACTGAGACTGATCAGCAAGGGCAATTATTCATCCATTCCTTATTTTTTCAGCCAGCAGATGAAAAAAAAAGTTATTGCCTTGAGGCTGTGAATTTGCTGGAGCCCATGAATCTTCCTAGTATAATCCAGTTCATAAGTCTTTCTGGTGAGTCTGAAGATTTCTTATCATTACAACAAAAAAGGCTCACCTAACAGCTTATCTTTCTGCTAGCTAAACTGTGAGTTGTCCTCTGAAATGTTAATGTTATATGGGAGAGAGTGCTGAATAGCGCTGAGCTGAGCTCTACGGGAATACTGACTCAGTGACTGAAGGAAGAGACTTGCACTCAAGTACATGGATTTTCTTGATATTTCCAGTCACCTAATGGCAAATTTTGACATGACAGAGACAGAGAAAAAAAAGCCAGATCTTGTAAGACTTAAATCCTGAATAAGCACTGAAACACAATAATCCAAATTTATTTTCCCTCGGGATGTGAACTGTATGTCATGCTCTAGACAGTGCTAGGCCATGACCTTTCCAGTTCTCATCATGAAATACATCAAGGTGTGTTACAGTGTTACAGAGATGGCTATATTGACACTTTGACTTTGGACATATTTGATACAATTAAATCTTAGTTTTAGTTTAGGAAGCATGGAGAAACAAAATACACAGTATATTGTGTAGACAGTAGTTTGGGTATTAAAGCGAATTAGTGACCACATATTTCTATTTTACAATCTAGTACTAGGTAACAGGATCCTTCTCTAGTTTTCTGCATGATAACAGAAGTGCAGAACAGTGGCAGAAACACAGGTTCTGACTCCACTTCTCCATCCAGCACACCAAACCTGAAATAAGTGTGACATTCCTCTATAGCCTGCCTGGACAAGGACTCTACAGTTTCCATAGTGGAGAAGAGAGCTGGACAAGGAGGAAATTGAGAACCACCATCATGCTTTGCTTGAATTATTGGTGCTTAAGTCAAATTTTGAACAGAAGAGCTCAGTAAAGAAAATGTCTAGCAAAAGAAAAAGCTTACCACAAAACTTCCCAAGCTAAAAAGACAGTAGAATGCACTTTCCATGATGCCAGTGCACTCTGATTAGTTGTATCCTTATGAGCTTTTTTTTCAAACCAAACAAAAAAAATGGATTTAGCTAATCTTCTTAGTGGATAATGGACTTTCCCTGGGAAAAGAGAATTTAGAGAGACAGCTTAACTGAAAGAAAGATGATGAAAATATATTTGACACTTAGAATGTCTTGATTAAACTATCAAGTTATTTAAATTGGTTTATTAAGCAGATACAGCTTGGAGCATCTCAACATGTTTTATATAATGATACTCAGTTACTGCAGGGTAACTCTACTCTGTTGTAGAGAATAATATTTCATTTCAAGAATTTGGACTAGCAAACTCCTGCATTCTGCCAGAAGTGGATTTCCCAAGATTTTGATAGATTTACCTGATGCAAGAATTATGTTTTTGTGCTTTAGTTTCATTTGGGTTTTTTTTAAAAAAGTATGAGAATTGGTTGTCTCCATCTAAACTGCATTAGATTTTGTTAGACGATGTAATAGAAATACTTATTATGTTGGATATTTTAAAAATGGCTGTCTAATAAAAAAGATATCCTTATGCTGTGTTTATCTGCAATGACTGTTTCTGCCACTTTTCTTATGCAAATACTACTTTGACCTAAGATATTCTTAAATTTCCAAGTTACTTATGGGAATTAATACTCTGATTAGTAAAATCAGAGATGAGCAACACTGTTACATTCATCTTTCTTCTAGTTTTTCCAAGATTCCAAGAATAGAAAACAGTCAGAACAGTTAGAGCTCTTGAGTATTGTCCAGCACTCAGCTGGATGACCACGCTATGCAATGGGTGAGCAACTGGCTCACGGGCCGGGCACAAAGAGTTACAGTGAATGCGGTGACATCAGACTGGTGACCTGTCACGAGTGGGGTTCTGCAGGGCACCATCCTTGGCCCTGTGCTCTTCAACATCTTCTTTACTGATTTGGACACAGGACTCAAATGAATACTAAATAAGTTTGCCAGGAACACTAAATTGGGAGGAGCTCCCTTGAGGGCAGAGAGGCCCTGAAGAGACACCTTGATAAATCAGAGAGATGGGCAACCACCAACCATATCAAGTTCAACAACGAAAATTGTCGAGTTCTGCGCCTGGGATAGGGCAACCCTTAAGGTACAGATAGACTGGAGAATGAGATGCTGGAAAGCAGTGCTATGGAAAACAACCTGGAGGTCCTGGTGGATGGCAAGTTGAACAGGAGTCAGCAGTGCCCTGGCAGCCAGGAGGGCCAGCCGTGCCCTGGGGTGCATCAGGCACAGCATCACCAGCCGGGCAAGGGAGGGGATTGTCCTGCTCTGCTCTGCACTGGGGTGGTCTCACATCAAGTCCTATGTGCAGTTTTGATGCCACAATATAAAAAAGACATTAAACTATTAGAGAGTGTCCAAAGGAGGGTGATAAGGATGGTGAAACACCTTAAGGGGAAGCCATATGAGGAGTGGCTGATGTTACTTGGTCTGTTCAACCTGGAGAAGAAGAGACTGAGGGGAGACCTTATGGCAGTCTACAACTTCCTCATGAGGGGAAGAGGAGGGGCAGACACTGATCTCTTCACTTTTGTCTCCAGTGACAGGACTTGAAAAAAACAGCATGAAGTTGTGTCATGGAAGGTTTAGGTTGGATATTAAAAAAAGCTCCTTCACCCAGAGGGTGGCTGGGCACTGGAACAGGTTCCCCAAGGAAGTGGTCGCAGCACCAAGCCTGACAGAGTTCAAGAAGGGTTTGGGAAATGCTCTCAGGCACGTAGTGTGATACTTGGGGTGTCCTGTGTAGGGCCAGGAGTTGGACTCAATGATCCTCATGGGTACCTTCCAACTCAGCATATTCTATGATTCTATGGCTTTAATCCTCATAAATACAATTTTTGAAGACCTGAGGGGCCTGTATTTCACAATGAAAATGCTTTAGAGTATCCAGCCATTCACACCACACGGCAGTTGCTATCGAAACCACAGAAATTCCCTGTTCATGCAGTTCAAGCAACTGTGAGAAAACTAGCCATTGCTTGCTAAATCTCTTGAACTACAGCTCTATAAGTGATGGCTCATATGGCAGACAGAATATCCTCCAGCGCTGACTCTACTGCCTCTCCTAGACCTGTGGCGTGACCTCTGTCCAGCAATAACTTCCAAGCACCATCAGTGTATTCAAGTGTTCAGGAGCATGACCATGTCTCAAATACGCTAAATGACTCAGGGCTGCCTTTTTCAGCTGAAGGGGAAACCTCTGTCCTTTCCCTCAGGCTACCAGTTCACCATGTGCAATATTCTGCTTTAATTTTCAGGTGCATGCACTAACGGGACAAATGCTGAAACAAAAGTTGCTGTTCAATTGTGTGCACTCGTTATGCCACATCACATCCCTGGTGAAGTCAAGCTGGCTGAAAGACCTGAGAACAGGGAGGCTGGAGCACCTGGCTTTGCTGTTGATCTTGTGATGAGAGATTCTGTCCCACAGCCAAGGCTTGCATGACCTTTGCCATGGTTTCTGCCATCCTAATTCTGTATCCCAGATATCTGAAAAAAACAGGCCTGTTGGTAACTCACTCATCAAAAGACATGTCCACTCCAACAGACCAACTCTGTGGATCCTGTGGCTGAGAGGATGCATTCTTGTCACATAGATGGATGTCAGTGTTGAGAGGAAACTATGGAAAAATCCCACTGTTCAACTGCTATGTTAAGACCAGAGGAAAAGAACATCTTTCCTGACACTTGCAGAATTTAAATACTGTAGTTCTTGAATAAGAAATTAAGAAATTCCTTAATGTTTACATATGAATACAAGGACTGAATTGTGATAACGAAGGAATTCGGGTGGGTTTTTTTGGTATGAGTAGCAGTGGTCCACGTAGAAAAAGAAGGGAATGTATATGCTAGGAAACAATTATTTTCTCTTTCCTCAGCCTGAACACCCATCTACTCTGCAACCTGTACTTACATTCCCATGGCATGTATTGTCTTGCAGAGAAATTACTCAGCCCGTGCAGAATGAAAAATCTTTAAAATAAGTGATGGAATCTCTGTGTTTTCATAGCTCAACTATCTGTCTCTATACTTGGCTTCAGGCTACTCCTATCCCTTCATCAAAGTGAGGCCAATCTTCTTTTCCACTGATAAGTGGAAATTTATCCAGTGATATTTGACTGGAATTTATTGATATTCAACTATTCCCATTTCAGTTTGGTCATAGCTACAAGGCAGCCCTGAGTCCTCCTTGTCATCTGTCTCCTATTGTCTTAAAGTTGTTCCATTTCCGCAGCTGTTGAAAATCACCAGTTAGAAATTGGCCTGATTCAAAATCCATTTATTTCAGAAAGCCTAAATTTAAGCCAGAATCATTAATGAAATTCCAGAGCAGCTGCACCTTACCACCTACACAATCATAAATCAAAAAAAGAACATGATCCAGGCACATTTGAGCTTCAGCGATTTTGAAACCTAAAGGAAGATTAGCCAGATTTTGATTCCCCTTTCCTCTTCCTACAATTGTAGGCATGTGCAGACATATAACATGAAGAAATTTCAGAACTAGAGGATCAACAGCCACCTTGTCTTTCTAAATATATTGAAGATATTCAATTTGATTTATACTTTGACTTGTAATGTGATAGCAAAATGAAAAAAATGCTGTTAACTCTCCCTCGTCTATCACCATTTTGACATGAGCAGCTTGAAATGAATCTTCACTATACCCTCTGGAGAGGCAAGGCCTTCAGGATTATGACATTACATTCATGACTCCACTCTTTCTGAGCAGCTACTGATCAATGAAACTGGTTTGTCTCTGGTAACCTCAAAATTAAAGCTCCCGGCTGGTCTGATTTGCAGATATCTGATGGTCATGATCAGGTCCATTCAGTCTTTCTCATTCCTTCTCTTGTCTTGAAGCTTTTCCTAAAGTAAGGAGCTGCAGTTTTCTTGCTTTCATCCTCCCAGGCCCAATGTCTGATAATATATCAGGTTCACTGTTGATCTGCAAATCAGAACAGAAATACGCTAAAGGTGGTGCATCTTTAGAGCAATACTTCTCTCACATGCTTTGGACATGTTCTTTTGATTAACGTGTTTCTTTCCTCTACTTTTACTGTTTATAGAACAGACAAACAAACTAAGATTTGGTATTTTAACTCTGTCATTAAGCAATGGCTTATTGATCAGTAGATGTCTGAATTAAGCTGTACTTTTGCAACAGGTTTCAATGATGAAAGTATTGCATCCCAGCTGGCAAACTGCATTCTTTTTCTCTTGTGCGATTACACTATTAAAAAAACCCAAAAAACTTCTGAAAAGACACCATACCCCCATTAAAAAAAAAAACAACAAAAAAACCCCCAAAAAACAAAACAAAACAAAAAAAAAACAAAGAAGAAAGGAAAGAAAGAAAGAAATAATAGACAACACTGAAAAAAAAAACTGTGCTAAAGATGAGGCTTCAAAATTTTAACTACTCCTTGTAAATTACATTACAGTGTTGGCAGTTAATTTTTCAAGTGCTACTGAAGTACAGAGGCAGAATTTCATGTTTTAGTGTGGCTTATCTCTTGAGTGTTCAGATCTGTGCAGGCTCTTACATAGCATTTCCATGTCCTGGAAAGCAACAAATGTATAACCCAGAATTAGAACAAAGTGAAGAAATAGCCTAGCTCTTAAAAAACAAAAGCAAAACATGTCATGATAGCATGTCACGTTCAACATACAGAAGAACTTAAAATATAAGCCAAAATATTACGTAGATAACGGAAGTTATTGTTCTGGAGGAATGGAATCAGTATTTCTGGTGACAATTCCCAAATGCTTTAACTGCTGAAGAATGTGCCTAGCCAAATGGAAGCTATTTCCAGTTGATGTGTTCTACATTATGACTAACCATGGTAAATTACAGTGGAGTTCCTCATCTATATGGCAGAGCATGAACACCAAATGACATACATAGGTCAAGGCGAACACCTAATGAGAAGCATCAGTGCGAAACAAGAAAAGAGAAAAAGGAAACAAACATCTATTTGATTGGAAGCAGAACAAAAACGAGTCATATTTTGGCTCACAGTCTTTGACAGTGTCTTTACACATTAGGTTGACGATAACTGCTGAACAAATGATTAATGAAATGTCCCAGACGCCTTCTGCTATTTTCACTGACTCTGCTTTTTAGGTAGAGTAGTTATTTCTAATCTCTGCATATTCTAATTCAACTATCTGGATTTTCAAGCCATAGTAAGAAGGAAAATAGATATATCACAGGCACTTTTCTGTATATTGTAATCTTATTTTTTCTTTTTCTTTCCTTCTCTCAGAACAGAAATGGTTGCCTTTTTGTCACACTGGTATGTGAACCGTGAACTCTTGGAAAATGATTTTTCAATTTTTGTCAGAACTGTTTGTGTTCTGTATTCTTTTATTTTTTTTTTTTTAGATTTATTTATATTTAAAATGATTTTGTAAACTACCTTTTAATTTAGAAGGACGGAGGCCTAGTATGTAAATTTTTTTTTTACTTGATGTACTTAGTTAAATAAAGACCCTAAAAAAAGAGTGACCCAATAAAAGATCTAATCTTCTAGTCACAGTCTTAAAACAAATTTCTCTTCCCAACTTCTTCACTAGTAGGTACCAAATCCTTGCATAGTTTCTATGTAATTATATCCTGATCTGAAAATACTCAATGTTTTATTCTAAATTGTTGAACTTAAAGCTGCTTTCTGATATCCTGTTCTCAGGTACAGGCACACAGAAGAGCAGGTCAGCTATCCATGGAAAAAGGTTCTTTGCATTCAATCGGTTTACTACCTAATCTATTCATCAAGCCTGGTATAACAAAATGGAAAATATTTTTGTGTTGTTCAATACTAGTGCCTGGTAAAGAATACTGGAACTCACTTTAAGGATATTTCTCGCAATATTTTTTTTATAGAATAGGCTTTTTTTCTTCTTGTTTTTCCCCCATAGGGTCTTTGGGAACAAAATATCTTTATTCTAGATTTAATAATCATCAGTATTCATATCAGATTGTTTCTTTTTAAAAAGCAGCCTTTTTACACAGTACCTTTTTCAGAGAGGAAACTGAATTAATAACATTATGCATTTTCTGGAATAAAGCAGAAGTCATTAAAGGAAAATATTTGAAATTCAATGGTAAAATGCCTGGCTTGGAGCACACACATATAACAACTATTATCATATCATTACATTTTTGGATAAGATTTATTAGGTTCAAACTATTTGTTTCATTATGCCAAACAAACCCAATCTAGACATTTGGAAAGAAAAAACTTTTAACTCAAAAGTGTTTGTAGAAAGTGAGATGCTTTAAATTACGGAGAAGAATGTTTCCCAGACTGAGCACCTGGTCTTTGAAGACACAGTCCTCTTTACATTCATTACATTAATCGCAATAATTAACTGCATTAACTTTTATCACAGTGATTCAAGTCACACACATATGCAAATCCAAAATTTGCAGCCTGTTAGAAGGCTGTGAAAATGCCGGGAATAGATGCTCATTGCTCGGTGTGACAATGTACTTCTTGGTGATTCATAAATCAGCCAGCTCCTAGTGATAAATGAATTCTAGAATGAAATCCAAGATTATAGTAGGTTAGTAGGTGAATTAGATGGAGATCTGTTAAATTCATCTGGTATGCAGAAGTGATCATCAATTTGAAAAAATGATCACCATTCCCTCAATCACAACAGGTAAGGGTGTGGAGGCCTCTTCCAGGTTGACTGGACATCCGAACGCAGATCTGTCACTGATGGAAACACTTCTTGTAACCGACCCACTGTTTATATTTACTGAAAATGGCACACCAAGAGCTATTTCTTGCCTTCAACAACTGCCACAGGACATTGCTAAGGAACAGGGGAACTATATATGATATACTTAGCCCTAATATCTTTCTAAGTGATTTCCAGTGCCAAGAGAAACTTTTTTCTGTTTAAGACCACCAGATAGATTTCTCTTCTACAGACTTGTCAAACCTCTCTTGGAATCCAAGGAAAACTATAGCACCTGCAACATCCTGTGTCAAAAACTTCTGCAGACCTATCTTCACTTGTGGGAAGCACTTTGTCTTTGTGCTTGTTTTGAAACTTTCTAATGTTGTTTTTATCTTATGCCTCTTGGTTCTTGAATTGGAACCCAACTGCTGTGTGACACTTCTGGTTTTGTCAACGTGTGTCATATTTGTCTTCAGTTACCTCCTTTCCAAATTGATCAGTTCTACTTTGCTGACCTCCTCTTCATTCTGTATCTGTGTAATTTGTAGTCCTTCCCTGAACTTTCTTGATACCCTTATGGAGATAAAAGAATCAGAATTTCACATTTTTCAAGCTGCTGGTAAACTGTGAATACAGGAACCATTCAAAAATGTCTGGGAAGAAATACAGAAAAGACCATAGTGCTGCTGAACAAATAATTGCAAGATTCTTGTCTTGACTGATAACAATGATTCAAATCTTATCATCATTTTATATATGAGATTACATTATTTTCTGTGTATAATTTCAAGATTATCTACAGTGAAATTCAAAAACAATTTATTATCACATCATGTACTCTCTGAAGGCCTCTTTAAAATTTGCCCTCTATTTTGCTACTCCAAATAATTTAGTATTAATAATGTATTTAGCCACCTCTTATCTTGTATTCTTTTTCAGGTTGTTTATAAATACGAGGAAGAGCACAGATCCCAAAGTTGTCATTCTTCCCTTTCTTGCAAGAACTGGCTGGTCCGTTACTTTGTGTATTTCCTGACTTGTATGCAAGTAAGGGCTCTACCTCCTGGCTCACACAGCATTGCACTGCTTAGTTTACTTTAAAGCAACTGGCTTTTATCCATTCACTTTTAATCCCTTCAGAGAACTCTAACGGGTTTAAGAAGGAGGACTTTGCTTTACAGATATACTCTTGACTCTTTTCCATTGGGAAGAGATCATATCCATCCATGTGTCTGTTATGTTAATTCTGCTCTTTGTTAATTTGTACTTTTATTCTCGCCAGAAACTTCTTTGTTTCAAAAGCCAACTGTAATTTTTTTTTCAGGGCTACAATCCCTGTGATTTTTATGAGGAGGTTTGTGGAGGAAGGAAGTTACTTGGAAGCAAAAGGAAAGAAAAGAAAATAATCTGCTCCGTTGATGATTTAAACTGAGGATTTAAACCTATTTGAGAAGACTTGTTTAACATCTAGCGTTTGAAGCTCAATCTAGTAATGAAGATGGCTATATAGGATGAAAGTTCTTTTTGAGAGACACTGCATTTTTTTGATACAAGTTTGCATTGGACTCTACATTTTGCTGTGTTATGACAGTTTATGTTATCTTGCTGCATGGGTTCAGTCCTTCTAAAATACAGAGGACACTAGTCCTTTACTGGAACTAAATGGAAGACAGGAAAGATGCCCCTAGAAGGATGAAGGTCAGGATAAAATTATCAGAATGTCATTTACATATGCAGTTAGGTGTAGTTCAAATAAATAAAGCCTCTGTACTGAAGGGCGAGAGAAAAAGAACCAACCAAACAAAAAACGAAACATTTCTCTGTTGAGACCTTTTACTTCTCTCTCCAAGGTAAGAGAGTTTTTATTACTTTGTCACAGTGATTTATTTTGCAACACTGAGCTAAAATTTGCAGAATGTTTGAATGCTGTTTTAAACTTCATTGCCCCAAGGAGCATGCTGCGGGTGACCTTTTCTTAACTTGACAAGTGTAATTAATATTAAATTTAGTAACAGTATAATAACACAGGACCTGAGCCGTTTATTTTTGTCCATATAATGATAATGTTGGTAGACGTGTAGTAAGTGACTCTCAGCATTAGTCCCAACCATGTCTTCTCTGTAAATCTACAGGGCCTGTTACTGATTGTGGTGCTGCAGCAAGAGTTCATGGACAGTGTCTGGGAGGATATGCATCAGTAGAATTTACTAGAAATCTAATGCACAATAACAGCTGGTATAGCCTGGAAGTCCTACGGTAGTGTTAAAGCAGTCTCACAATAAGACACTTGAGAATCCAAGTATTGTGCACCAAACCTAGAGCACCCCAACCCCATCAGAGAGCCAGACCTGCAGAACTCTAATGAGGTATTAATAGTAGAGTGCCCTAGAAGGAACAGTACTAGGTGGGAAACATGGATGCTCAGACTTGTTTTATGCTTTATGACAGTAGCAAGCATTCTGTGTGCCTCTGGGGGATGCCTGACAGACTCACTGACAGTGAACAGGAGGGTGTGTTTATACATTAATGTTGGTCACACAAAAAGTGTTGCATCTGTGCCTGTTGATTTCAGTGGGGATATTTCTTCTGCCTTAAGCAATTCATCTCAGCCTGTATGTTTGTTTAGTGGGCATGCAACCTGGGGCTCAGACACTTAATAAGTGTTTGAATGTGACATAATCTACAATTCAAAGTGAGGAAGAGGTTCACTGTTAGACTGTCTGTTTGCTCTGTAAATTCATGTTGCCTCTTCCTCATAAATAATGCTGCAGTTCTGTAATCTTGCAAAATGGGCATTTTAATACTCCTTCTTTTCAGCATCACTGCCACGATGAGCCTGATTTTTATCAGTAATACAATGCACAGCTATTGATATATTTTAATTACTTCCAACAAAAAGTAACATTTTTCTTTAACACATTAGTATTTGATGAAGGAAAAAAAGCAATTAATAAAAAGTGACTTAACAGCTTAACTGAGATACAACCTTCTGCTTAGTGGAGTTTTACATACCTAGAGATGTGATTTGTTACACATACATATTGTCTGCTTGCTTGTTTGCTTAATTACCTTGCTGATTATTTTATATTTTCCTCTTTGAGATGTCTAAGACTGAGGAATTGTGAAAGGGTCTAGCACCGTAGCAATAACTGTGAGAGATGGATCTCTATAATTCTAAGAGTGAATTTAGAAGTTAAGTAAGCAAGAATTTCCAAGAGAAACCTAAATCCAGTTTTCCCTGTTCTCTCTCTCTCCTGATTCCTCAAAAAACGCAGAGGTAGCACATGGGGTGTAGCATCTATGTTAGCTGTAAAATTCCATCCGTGCAGCTTAATAACTCACTAATGAGACTACAAGAACATATGGACATTTACCATGATTTGTAGAAAAAACATTTATTCAATACCTTTTGATAAACTGAGTGATCTGTCAGCAAAATGGCAAATTCACTTAATAATCTAATGCTACCACTTGGTTATCAGGTTTCTTAATTACTTAGGGTGTTCAAATATCACAGAAAATTTAGGCTACAACACTAAGTTTCCTGATTTAAGTTGTCCAATTTTTTTTTCAAGTGATAAAGGAGCTTCTGAAATTCTACTTGATGTTCATATTCTTATTCATCAGTTAGGTTTGTTAATTGAAATAGCCATGTAAGAAATCTTTAAGGACCACTAGAGGAAAAACAAGGAGAAGTTAAACACCCTAAATAAAAACTTTAGTGCTGAACTTTGTTGGGAAACTTAGCAAAAGAGAACTTCATCCAGTTTCTGGGTTAAATTTAATAATGGTCATTTATCTACTTCTTTTGTTCCAGTATTGTTATTTGACTTAACTCCATTTTTCTTAGTCTGGAAAACCAGTTATAGTGAGATAAGAAGCTCTTAGGTTATGTGGTATATTGTAGCTTTGGCAAAAAGTCTACTTCCATTTTTGCTTTACCTTCATGGTTTCACTTCTTCTTCCTTCAAAATTTGTTTTTTAATCCTGCTGGAAATATACTAATGATCCTGTAGTTAATAATTTTTTTCTTCTCTTCTTACATATAAATCCTGCATTTTTCACTGTGTTGTGGTATGGTAGCAACCCCAATTTTGTTAGAAATCTTCATTGTAAGACCACAACACTGTGTGTTAATCAGAGAATTCTAGAATGATGGGAATTGGCTCCTCAAATAAATCACAAAGATTCTTTCCTTCTATGTCCGTTGTGTCACAGCCAGTAGAAAGGCAAACTTGCCTGTGGTTATTGCATCCAATATTTATCTTTCAGAGCTGTGAGATACTGTAAATCAGCTGAATACCAGTATCTTGCTTCCGTGGCAGGCTGGGACTTATCTCAGGATGCCTTCTAGGTAACCCTGTTTACACTGCTGTATTTTGAGAGAGACTCTGACTGGCCTAGTGTTGCTCAGATTGTAGGTCCGTATCCAGACTGGCATTCAGATGCCTAAGGTGACATTCTAACGATGACTGAAATACTCAGGGTATCTTTAGAGCCTGTCGTAGCCAAACCCATCTAGCTCTTGAGGCACCTAAATTTCTCGAGCACCTCAGCTTTTGGCATCAACATCCATGTTTCTCTTCTGAGAAAATGAGCCTTAAACTTTATCAGCTGCACTCAGAGCTGCCGCCATAGCAACAATATGGCCCAGTGTGTTCACGATTCTTACCACAGGGATGGGATTTTACCATCCCTGGTAAGAATATCCTCAGGTAAATTATGTTCTAGTTCAGTAGTTTGTCTGCTGACTTATGTGCTACCTTTGTCTGCCTAAAACTGTATTGACTCACCTCAAGCAAACGGAAAGACATTCTAACCTACCTTTGTCCACACCTTTGGGATTCAGATTTGTTCCCAGCAGAGTCTACAATTCAGCCTTTGATCACTGCCCAACAAAAAAAAAAGATAGAAAGTATTTTACTCTCTTCTGCTGCACTGGATGACTGCACTAAAGGGCATTTCCCCCTGACATGCCTTACATTTTACAGGCAGGAAATGGAGACTTCTTCCTAAGAGTGGAAAAGACCAAAGACCCCACCTTTAGCAATGTCCAGTGACTACTCTAACTTTTTACCTGAGCACATTGGTTGTGTTGGTGCACTTACCTGGATGCAGACACAAAAATATGGGACCTAAATTTTACCCAGCTCACAATGCCCATGCTCTTCCGAAGTTTTTCTTTTTTCTTGTGGTTTTCTTTTTGGTTTCTTTTTTTGAGGGGGAGTTGGGCTGTTGTTTGGTTGCTTTTTTCTTCCCTGAGAAAAAGCTGAGACACTTACAGATTACAAATACGGAGCAAAAATCCTAATTCTGCCAGAAAACTTTCTCCCATTCATGGGAGCTACACACAGAAAATTGGACCAGATAATTTAAAAAGATTCATGACAGCATGATGATACTTGCACAAAATTACTATTTAAATCTGCTTGCTAGCTTTGTCTTTCTTAAATGGTGTACATTTTAAAGTATTGTAAGGGGACTTTTAAAATCACAATGACCAAAGAAGAGCAATATCAAGCTGCTGCAGGATTCTCAAGGAGCAAGGTTGTAATGTCTGTACCTATAATACAGGGCATTTGACTCTACTGTAATAAACTATTACAAATAATTGCAGCTTCTATCAGCCCTGGAGTTAGTCCAGCCTATACTGATTGTTCTATTGGGCACAAGTTTAAGACTCCAAGGGGTTTTCCCAAGCAATGTTTAGCCAAACCCTGAATCCCAAATATCAAAATTGTCCTCTGGGCATGCCACCCTTTTTTAGGCCCACTCAAGACAGTATCCTGGAAGATCCTTCTGGCTTGACAGAAATGTCTGCTGTATGCTTTCAAACCAAATACTTCTTTTTGTTCCATTATCCATATTTTGATTAACAAGAAACACAGATCCTTGTGGGAAGGAAGGCTAAGTGATCATCACAGAGACTTTGAATATGCTAAGAACGAATGGCAAAACATGCTTTCTCTCAAGATTTGTTTCATATTTTAGACTCTTCAACTCGTGTGTTTGAAATTATTTTTTTTTTTAATAGCAGTGTGTCTTCTATTTTATGAGGAATTTTAAAAACATTTTAATCATAAATTGTGGTTTCTACACACTAATCCTTCTATCAAAGATATTCTATTCCATACGTTTTTATGTCATATTCATCTCATTAAAGCACTTCCTACATAAAGTCTGAAGGAATGTACTTAACATGCGCCATATGTTTGTTTTTTCAATCACTGTCCTATAGGGAAGAACGAGTACAGTGGAATATTTTTTCTTCTCATGTTATTTAATTAGACACATACAAACTGTTCTGAACTTCTGTAGCAGAAAGAATAAATTTTTAAAAAAATATTTTTCCCCGATATCAGTTTATAAAGCCTTTAAAAGTCTGTTTTTCATTATTCACTGCCCAGTCTGTCTCTGTGTGAAGTGTGTTCCCTGCATGGGTGAGAACCAGAGCTCGCTTCGGAATTATGGGTACACCTTTTTCTGTTTATACCATTTTGACATATAGGTAGATAACTATTTGTATTTCTTTACAATAGATGGAATCACCTGCAAAGTTCCAAATGTTGTGTCTTTTGGAACATAACCTCCATGAACTGCAAGAGTTTGAACTGCCTATTTCTGCAGCATTCAGTGTACACTTAAATCTTCACAACAGTTACAATGTAATCCTTAGTTCTTTAAAGAGCCAAGTATTACACTATTCAGAAAAAGATTCCCAAATTCAAAAAGAAAGTTTAAACAAGCTGGCATGTGGTGCTTTGGTTACCTGCTTCTCTTTAGAAGGTCGATATTGAATTTTTTGTAATACAAAGTTTGATAGTCTTTACAGCTATTTTATTCAACCAGTTGGACAAACCCATATTTATGTTTATACAACATTAAAGTGAATAGGAGAGCTGAAATGTATTACGCCTTAACTCTAAATGTAACAGTATCAGGGAGAAATTCAAACAAGTTCTTGTTTAGAGACTATTACAGTGGTATTAACAATGGTTAGTTAAAGTCAATCATTTCCTTCCCCAAGTAACACAACACCAGATACCTAAGTTTAATTTTATTAGGTGGAAAATATCACCCATCCAAGTAACATTTTCTCAGCGGTTTTATTATTACCATTCTGTTTCTTCTTCATCAGTTTCAAGGACTGATCCTTAAGCTAAATATTAAAAAGAAAACCTTGAGTATTTTATGAAAGGTTGTGACACAGGAAGTTTAAAGAAAGAGATACAGAAACTTAAAGTAAGAGTTTGAGACTCCACCAGCTAGAGTTACTCTATTTCTTCAAACGGCTTTCTTTTTCTCTATCCTTATACTTAGACCCAGCCCACAGTGGAAATCAAGGCATTCTCACAGCTGACAGATTTGTTTGCACTGTTGCCTTATGGACAGAAAATGGATTGGAATTAGACACATCATCGAAATACACTGAAATAGGCTAGCATCCTTCCATGGCTCATGTCCAAAGGGTTATTTGAACAAAGGCAGAGAATCATAAAAACTGTTTCTATGAGAATAGGCTTTATGACAATAGGCTTAGTTTGATCTCCATCTTCCCTTGCATTTTTTTTTCTCTTGGTTTAATTTATTGCACGTTTATTTCTTTAGCACCAGAAAATGCTGTTACTTTCTTTATGTCAGCACTGTCATCACTGTAATGGTTGTTCTCAAGCATTGCATGTATTTTTGTTTACAATTAAAACTAAGTACTTTAGAACGGCAATTTTTGCTTTCCGGTCCTTCCTCAGAAAACTAATTTTCAATTTAATCTGTTGTTCTGTAGTCCTACAACAAATTAATAGTAAATATGTATAGACTTAAATTTATTGTAGATGAACATCTCCACTAGAAGAACCCTAGGCAGTGCAGAAAAAAATATTTCTAAAACCACAGGTTTGATTACTTTCGATCCACATTTATTCACATAACTGCTTTATTCATCCTATTTACTGAACTTTCATAGTCACCTCTCTCCCTGCTATGCCACTTTACCTCATCAAGTTTACTATAACCTGGATTTATCAATTTGCCATTACTACTCTCATTTTCCATCTGCTTTGCTTTGTCAGCAAAAACTATCTCTTTATATCATTGCAATTAAGCAACTGATATTTCATTTCAAATAATTTTCTTTGTTTAAACAATTGACGGACAATATTAGATACCAGCAATTAGCTCCTACTTTGCTTTTAACAATTATTCTCTGTTCATGCCATTTTCTGATTGTAATCTGACTGCAGCTAATTAGTTACTGTGAATCACTGATAATTACCATTCTTTCCAAACATCTATCATTTGCCTCCAACTTTCTACATTTTGCTTTTGTGTCTGCATTGAACTTTTTTCAGTAGCTACTCCAAATCCTTTGCTTCTATATTTTTCATGGATCCTTACCTGAAAACCCTTTTCTTTACCACGTTAAATGATTATTGTTAAAGGAGGTTACTTTCTTTTCTATCTGCTTTATAGGAAAATAGGACAAGTAATACAATGAGTGTTATCTGACATCAAAGGTGGGTTCTTATAGATGTATATAAATACATGAAGGAAGGTTGGTAAGAAGAAGAAGCCAGCCTCTTTTCAGTGGTGCCCAGTGACAGGACCAGAGGAAAAGGAGCACATAATACCTCCTTCTTCGGAAATACTCAAAAGCCATCTGAACCAACATGGTCTTGGGCAAATAGCTCTGGGTAGTCCTGCTTTAACAGGGGTTTGGACCAGCTGACCTCCAGAAGTCCCTTCCAACATCAATGCTTTTGCGACTACGTGATCAACAGATATTAATTAATCCTGTAGACCCCCTCAAAAACATGAGCAAACTTTCTCCCTTCCCTAAAGCTTATAATTCTTCCCCATGAAAAATAATGCTCTCTAATCACATCTCATTTCCGGTATATTGTTCACCTTATCTTTCATTTTTTGTCAGACTCATTTAAATACTTCAGAAATATTCATTATCTGAAAATATTGGTTTTGTCCTTTTTTTTTTTTTTAATAGCATAAAACTCAGGCAGCTGGAAGTCAAGTGGAACACAGTGAATGTGACAAGAGTTATCCACCTTTTTATGCAGAGTCAGTATTTCAGATATCAAATTATGTTCCATTTCTACTTAATTCTCTTTCCCCTTTGGCCCACTGGACTTGCTTGCTTGAAGGTCTGTGCTTTAAATGCCTTCTTTCCTGACAATGATATAATATAGATTGCATTGCGTATTATAAAATGTGATACCTGGCAAATTGCATTTTAATAGTTTGAAGGAAAGTAATGTAATTTCTCAGCATTCCTAGGCTGTCAAGACAAAAGAAAGAATGAGAGGAATTTAACTACAGCAATGGTTGGGTTAGAAAGCTAGCTTTGATTTAAATATGCTTTGAGAACTTTTCCTTTTTGATGCCAAACTCCAAAGTGCATATAGAATATAAATGAGACCAGGAACTTTTTTTTTTTCTGTGTCTGATGGACAAGAGTAGTCTTGATAAATTCCAAAGAAGACTCTTATAGAAAGTGGTGATAGTCAAGTTGTTCATAAGTAATAATGCTGCATTATGTTTGACACTTTCTGATTGAGCTTTGTCAGTAGTTAGACATTAATGGGAGGAAACCTAAGACAAAAGATTTTGTTAAGATAGTAACAAAGAGAGGTACTATTGGAAAAACCTGACAAAACAGGACCAAATCATTAATTGTCAGAGAACTGTAATTTAAAGTGAAGGAAACAATGACTTTTCATTGTATTAATTTATAACTGCAACAGTGATTTTCAAACAATGATTTTCTGCTCATTGTTTTTGCTTGCACACAATGTGCTCCAAAACAGCATTGAAATATATGACAAAATTAAATTATTAAAGCATATAATTGTTTCTTCATACTCTTAATATTTATCATTTGAAATTGATTTCCCTCAGGTTGGATACAAATATGCAAACTTTATTCTTTTCCTGTGATTAACTTCAAATGCTTTCTTTAATTGACGAAATAAAATGCCATAAAATAAAATCTTGTGATGTATAGTAATAACAAAATATTATGCCATTAGTCATTTAATATAACTGTCATATTTTCATTCAAACTTAGAAAAAATAATGCCAGGCACCAAATGAGGCATACTTTATCACCAAAAGTTAAAATGTTGCTAGTATTTTAAATAGTGAAGAGGCTTTCTGACCTAGAAAGCAGCAGATAATCTTAGCTGCAGGTGTTATGGGAAGCTATAACAAAGTCGCATGCTTTCTGTGCAGAATTTTAGAATGAATTCAAGTGTTGGCCAGCTTTCTGCACACTAGTTCACTTCTACTAGGATTATTTCGAAGACTTAAAACCTCTGAGCAGCTTCAAAAAGGTTTTTATCTTGTATTAGTCCTTGCTGTCATTCTTTTTCTCCTATCTGACTCCATCAATAAAAAAATGGCCTGATGGTAAAGCAGAGAAGTGTTCAGTCTTCAGCTACTGACATCCTAGGTGTTTGCAAATCCAGTCTGGTTAGAAATGGGTGATTTTCAGCAAATGAGGAGTGACACTTTCTCTCCACTTGCTCTTTGCTATAGCACGAAGCACTTGTTTTCATTCCTACTTTTATCCTTTAGACATCAAAACTGTCAGTTCAACATTATCAGTTAATGGAAAAACAATTTTCTGCAATTTATTTCTGAGTGGTGTTTTCTTGTTCATCTAAAGATTGTACAGGCAACGTTTGGGCACAAAGATAGCCTGCAAGTATAACAGTTATGGGTAAATGATTGAAAACCTTTCTTGAAAATTTGTACTACGAAAATCTTTCTTTCAGGAAACGACTGGGTACAAAAGTGTCTAGGGATTTTGCTATGAGTTCCTCTCAAAATAAATTAGTTGAAGCTCTTCTTGGAATCTCTCTCAAAGCATCTCTGAAAATTACCAACTCCTTTATTTGATGTTACTATGACTTCTACTCTAATGGTCTTAATATTTTCTTCTTTCCTTCGCTAAACCTCCCTTTCCCTCTTTTAGTCAGAAACAATAACCTTTATGGCCCATGAACTGCCCTCAGAAAAACGAAATATACTCCCACGAATTCTTTCAAACAAATGACACCCAAATCTTAGGAACTTTTAGCACAGTCTTGGTTTACCCCATTTCTGTTCAATGGAAAAAATAGCATTGCCTGTCCTAAAAGACAAGAAAAGACAAAAGCTTCATTTTGGACAACATTTGGTGAAAGACTGCAGCATCAACACTAGTATTCAAAGACAAATAGACAAAATCATAATATTCAGTCTCTCTTTTGACAGATATATTTTTCATGGCTTAGCTGCACATTTAGGTGTACATTTGACTGACTGACATTAGCTATTTGCAGAAGCAGGAAGAAAAAAAATGAACCGGTCTGAAATGAGATTTGTAAAGGCCAAGCTACTTCTGATCTTAAAACTATTAAACGTGTGCCAAGACCTGGCTTACCTATTTCTCCTTGACTTTCATGCCAAGTCTATTTGCAAAAGGTTTGTGAAAGTGGCTCCTTTTGCCAGTGTGAAGCAGGAACCTTTGAAAATATAAAACAGATGAAAGATGCAAATGTCACAACACAAACAAGACTTTCACGACACTGGAATGCTTTAGGCCAAAATTCCTATGAGTAAAAGGGCATTGTCCACAGAATCAGATCCTATCTGTCCTCAAGAGTCACCAGTTTCTGTCCAAGTGAAGTATTTTTAAGGCAATTTTCTGCTGGAAGTGAAGATTCCAGATGAGAATATGTGTTTATGCAGCTCATGAATTTGTAGCATATGGTTATGGCAAGCTAGAAGCTTCTTTATGAATGAAGAAACATCATTTGTAGGATATTCTACCTGCTTACTAGGTTGCAAAGCACAGACACACTGAAATGTGGGTTTGAGGGTAAAGAGAAAGAGCAACTGTAGAATCAAATCCATTACTCAAAATGTGGAATTAAAGTTTAAAAAAAAAATACTACTAAAGAAGAAGCAAGCTCCCTGTTGCTTCTAAGATGTTCTCTCTTGGTATGAACTGCAAGCACGCATGGTGTGCTGTGATTCTGCTGCCTTCCTCGGTAGGTCTCCTTCTCCAAGAATTTTCCCCTAACAATTTCATCTTTATGCCAGAGAGGCTGACCTAACACAGTTTGTATCTTCTTAATGAGACACAATAATGTTGCTAGGCACAAAAAAAAAAAAGAAAAAANCTAGGAAAAAAAAAAAAAAAAAAAAAAAAAAAAAAAGAAAAGAAAAGAGTGCAGTCCCAAATTCTAATATGAACAAATTTCACTAACAACCCTAGCCAAAAGATCATCCATCTCAGCTGATGGAAAAGTCCTTCCTATGGACATGAAGAGTAATTTAGCCTTCCTTTGGATGACTGTACACTGAAGTACTGTGTTCCTACCGGTAAGCAAAAGCTTCAAAACAATCAATGAAAACTAATCAAGTGAGAGAAGGCCCACGGTCCTGCATACTGAAGTCGCCACAAATTCGTAAATCACTGGCAGAAACAAAGCTTTGCTTTTAGCAGACTTTGTTTTGCAGAGCGGAGATGAGAAAAATCTGATAGATGTATGAGGTTAAAAGACACGTAACAAGGAATGTGGAACGTGTCTTTCAAGACACTGTTATGTGATCACTAAAACTCTCTTTGAAAACTAAGGAAGGAGGGAGAGGTAGAAAATTAACAACTAATTTTTGGTATTTAACTCCATAAAGACTTAGTTTATCATGTGGTTTGGCGACAGATTTTACAACATTTAAAATTGTCTTTTAAATGTCTTTGTTTTCTGTGGAGATTAATGATAAAGATGATATGACATACCAAAGTGGGGAAAGGCCGAGAAAGGAAAAGAGGAAAGGAAATAATTTTTGAGATGGAATACAGATCTGTTCAAACTAGAAGAAGAACTTAATGAAAAGCAGAGATAATGAAATACTGAGGGCATTGTAATGACTGAGAACTCTGAGAATAGCTAGTTGATGTTAGAAAGTTAATAGTATGATATTGTTTGCCTCTGTAAGGAGGTTTTTCAGCTTTTTTCAGCTTTTCCCTTCCCATCCAACATTTTTACAGAAAACATTGCTGATTTCTAGTAGGAAAAATAAAAGAAAAAACAAACCTCACTTTTTCTTATTTTCTTTCTGCACAAAGAACAAGTAGAGTTAACTGCAAGAATAAAAAAGTATAAATCTCTTTTTTATTTTTGTATGAGACAGCAAGACAGCAAATGAGTCCCATTTGCTGCAAAAATGACAGCACTGTGGGCCAAACGGACTCCAACACAATATTGATTAGGACTATTATAGCCCATAAAGGAATAAATGGGACAGCAATTTCAAAAATGCTCGTGTAGTTTATGTGATAGAAAGAGAAAGACAAATTATTTGACACAGAAACAGCCAAAGCAACTGGGACAGCAGATGAAAATTATGGACATTAATATGGATATGATATAGCCAAGGAAACTATAAAAAATATATTTACAAATAATTTCATTTAGTTAATTTATTATTTTATAAGTATTTGTGTGAGAATTAATTAATACATTCAAGAGCACCGTTAAAGAAATTTGAGTATTCAAAACCAACTATATTTAGAGATTCTATCCAAAGAGCTGGAGTATTTCCAGCTCCTCCAGAGCTGCATGAAGACTTACCTCTTCTCTTTTTGTGAACACTTCATCCTACAGAGAACGTAAAAATTATCAGAAATAGTACAGTGCTTCCTGAATTGCCTTGGCCTCTTTTCTTCTAACAAATTTTGTGACTGTTGTGCAGAGAGCTGGGGCTTGCACGGCACTGCTCCTCCGCTCCATCCTCAGGAGTGTCCTTCCCAGGCTGGTTGGGCCACCCAGCCTTGACTCCAGCCTGGGCTAAAGGGACTACTGGGCTCAGGCATGAGGTGACAGCAGGTTGGAAGCACCCAACACTTTGTGTCAGGAGCCCAGAGCTGTGAGGAGTCAGTAGTACAAGCACTGGCTGAGGTCTTATTCAAGCTGTAGGTTGAACTTCCAGCTCAGAAGCTGATGCTGCCTGTAAGATTGTTCCTATTAAATCCAGTGGCAGAAAACAGCCTTGTTTACAATGTGAGGCAGGATATTTCCTACAAAAGAGGTACCAATAACGTGTCTAGACTGTTTCTTACTGTTTCTTTGAACTCTTACCTTATTTGCAGCAGCACTTTGAAAACTGTTTTCTGTTACAGGCTTTTTCATTTCTACATAGTACATCTGTAGTCAGAGGTTGTAAATGACTTTTCTGTACTTTCTGGTGGTTCTGCACCACTCTGGTTTGTATATCAATGCAAACTACAGCTGAGTCACTCATTCACACTTTTCCTCCAGAATTCCCTACAGGAAGGTAGTAGCACCGGCACTAGGAAGTACTTTGCATCATCTGAGATCAGCAGGTTATATATCTTTGTTAGTTAGTATTATGGTGTGATAAGGCTTGAGCAAAATACATAGACAGCTATTCCACTTCAACAAAAGTCTCAGCATCATTTACCTCTCTCTAATCTTTATTTTATCCATTTTCAGCACACTACTAATTCTCTGAAGTAGCATAGAAGTTTACATGTAAAAAAATACTGTATTCATTAACAGCGTAGCAGGCTTTGTCCATTAAGAGTGTACTCCCTCTGTGTAGCCATCAGCCCTTGTCCTGTTCCATAAGTGTAAATTATTGGAGATGATTGGAGCATGAACTATTGCTGTTCATCACCTCGCAGAACACAGTTTGACTCTGTTTTCACAAAGACTGCTGTGGAAAATAAATAAATAAATAATTTTTCAGATCACAGATTTTCTTTCCATGGAAACGAGTAGAATTTCAAGATACGTACTACTCTTGATCTAAAACAAGTGCTGCTGTTAGCTTCTTTTCCTTCAAATCAATATGACTCATACAATATAACCAGCTAAGAGGTGAAGATACAATCTGAGATGTGCTGGGCTTTGTACCCTCTTAGATATCAGATAAAAATCAATAGCATTTGGAATTACAAGCACAAGCAGTACTTAGAAAAGGACAGTCAGTAAAGAACAAACCAAGGGGCTGTCTTACAGCTACAGGAAATGTTTGCTGGATCTCCTTAGATTAGCTGAGGTAAAACTGCTGTTAAACCCTTGTTTTATGAATACCCGTTGAGAGCAGACAGCTTGCTTGGATTGCAGCTTATGGACATATGTGCACACAGGTTTTTGGACCCTTTTAAAGACAGCCTTCTTGTACTGTTGCTTGAAAATTATAAAGGAAGCTAAATATTGGCCCAGTAATTTCAAGTAAGAGGAGTAATTTCAGTTAATAAGGAGGTAGAAGCCATTCAAATGAAACAGGAAACAAATATTACAGAAGGATTTTAGAGCAATGCAATTAGATATATCTAAAGAGACTTAACTATTGGCAATATGGCTGAGACACGAAATCTTCTCCATGGATAGGCACAGAAGATCAAGGAGGCAGTCAATGCTCTTTGCCTAATTTAAATCTTTGATAAATGCTATAAAAGAAGCTACTTCTAAACTAAAGACTGGCCATCCCACTCCAGAAAGGCATGTCAGCATCTCTGGGGGACAAACACATCGAATGCTACGAGCATGGCAATCGCCTCTCCCTGTGTGGTGTGGGGCATGCCGAAGGGTGACTGCAGCTGGGCTCCAGAGGGTGACAAGGGGTTCAGCTAGGTTAGGTTTGGCACTAATACACAGAAGTTTAGAGGAGAGCAAGGGGATACTCAGGTCACAGTTCCTCTTTAGAGCAGCTAGGCTACATGGTATTGCTCTGATGTGTCCTCCACCAGGATGGACACAAATCCCACTTAAATCCTGTGTAGTTGTGACTTTCGGTGGTTATTTCAGCAACAGATGTGTGCCCTTGTGATCTTCTATAATTTTGTTGTATCTGAAGGACAGAGTTAGAAGTAACACTTAAGAGTCTTTAAATCTGTATTAACACTTCAGGCCATTAATGATGGGTGTTTTGCTTTTTGGAATGAGCAAAACAGAGCTCGAATCAACAGCTTTACAGCCAAGGTTCCAAGCAACCTAAAAGCTGGTCCTGCTTTGAGTGTAGCTTGGGTCAGATGGCCTCTAGAGGACCCTTCCAAAGTAAACAATTATTTTAAATGCAATTTCTGGGTGGTAAAAGGATTATATTATTTTACTATGCACTTTATATATCTTTAGTGTCAAGTTTATTAATTCCTGGCTCAGTTAGAAAAGTTTCTGCAGTTAACTAAGAACTGGCTGGGGAGCTATCTCAGGCTTTTCCTAAACAGAGCAGACAGTTTGAGTCTCTAACAGAGACTATTCTTTTTTTCTTCACAGCTGCTATTCCAGGTATTAGAATTAATTGCAACTCATAAAAGAGTTAAAAAATAGAAAACAAAGTTTTAAATAGTGTTATTTTTTCTAGTCCCTAGTATATTAAAAACTAGGTGGTTGTTTAATAATTGTTTCTCCCTCAAGGAAACACCTGCATTTCATCTGTCATAAAATTTTAAGTTTTCCAGTTGCTCATGATGAATTCAGAGGGAATAGGAGGGGGGAAAAAAAAAGAATATTCTGAAGAATATCCTTATAGCATGCATCAAATAATTCCTATAATTTCATCATATAAAATAAAAAGGTGCATAAACTTTCTCTTTTTTCTTCTGTTTTAGCATCTTATTGTCTTCTAAAAGGAATTCATTTACCAATTCTCACCTTCAACCTCAGCACAAAGATGTCTTTCCTCTAATTCTGAACTTTTTAGAAAAAGTACGGACTTTGCTCTTTACCTCAAACGTAGACTGACAACCTTTTGGTTTTTTGAATTTAATCAAAGACCCACTGAATTTCTTCTTGCTCTCATTGCTTCCTTACTAAATTGAATGGCTTTGTCTGGCCATGAGACTTATCTGCTCCTTTCCTTTCTCATGCCTAATCAATCACTGCCTGGGTGTAAATGCTGAGAGTGGCACGTGTATCCATCATTCTGCTGGTGCTTAACTACGTGGGCTGTGAACTGCTGGAGGAAGAAAACAAGTAACATCCAAGTAATAAATATTTTATAGTCTTTGCCTTTGACAAATATTAATTACCTATACAACAGTTCGCTCTCTAGTTTATGGCATCTCCAACCTGGGGTCAGATCTTTTTTTAGAGTGAAGTAGGGTGAAATTCCACTCAATTTGCAACAAGATTTAATTAAATGAACACTTGAGGGACAGTGGTATGAATTACAATATTTTACCAATCAAACGAAAATCATAAGCAGCTGTCTCAATTTTCCATGGTTCTGTTCTGCTCTTTACAAACCAGACAAATAACATGGTGCACCTCACGAAAAACCATGAAGAAATACCTCCTCCTCCCATCATATGTGCTTCCTTGGCCTGCCACATTCCACTCACTAGAGTGCATATATTTTGGATTTTACAAGCAGTTTTCCTGCCTGTTATAATTTTAACTCCTTCTCTATCACCTGGTAATAAAAAGAGCATTAATAATCTGGACTGCAGAGTCAGTTCTTTCACAAACCTAATTTGCATGATTAAATTAGTGTGTGAATTTTGCCTGGAATAAGATTACAAGCATTAGGTCATCATATGTTATACATTTGCAATCACAACTTCTTACTCAAAGAAATTGTTATGTTTGTAAGCAACTCTAGCCAGTGGTGCAACAGGAAGTATCTGATTGATGAAATAATTTCATTTGTAATTGTAATATATCCTGTTTGGAGAACTAATGTTTATTTTTGTTGAGTATCATCCTAATTATTTGATTTATTTCTGTCTTTCCAAGCATTAGTAATCTTTTCAACTCTGGAAAGTCTCCTCATAATTATCCCCTGAGGTCAATGTAAATTGTAATATGGAAAACTCTGAACAGTTTTGGACCTAGAATGACATTTAAGGAACCTCCTGAAATATCACTTCTGGTCTTTGGGTATTTAAGGGTTTTTTTCCAACCAATTTCATATTCTTCTGACCTGTAAATCTTCAATTTTCCTATGTTTTACTCTGTGAAACAGCAAAAAAATCTCTCTAACATTAATAATCCATAGTTGTGTTGTTTTTATAAATTATAGTTATGAAGTTTTATATTATACTTCCTTTTTATAACTCACCAAGGATATTATTTTTTTCGATAAAAGAAAGGATTTAAGTGTCCTTGTAAGTGTTTAACCCTGAAGACCAGAAATTTACTTGAGCAATCATTTATTGTGGTGAAGACCCTCTCTGTCTATGGAACGTCCTCACGCTTGGACCCTGGATTGCCCACTTTAAAGAATTAATTTAGACTGAATCAATCATTTATGTTTGGTTTTTTTTTTCGGGGACTGACTGTAAAATTTAGCTCGTGGATGTGATTTGTGAAATACATCAGGTGATATCATTAGAGCTGCCTCATTGGACAAGCCTTCAGGTTTTTCTGGCACGCATACCTGACAAAATATTTGTTTTCTCAGTGACTATAATGCAAAGCTCCTTCCCCTCCTATAGTCATATATTCACCTTTTCTTTTTCCTCACTGTATTCATTCAGCAAGCAAACACTCTTTCTCCATGCATGTTATGCTTTAGCAGATGTTTTCCCATTAGCCTTCCCAGCAGATGATTTTTCCTCTGCCACATTTCTTTATGATTTCTTTGGACACCAAGGCTTCCTAAATCTCTTGGCAACCTCCCTTTGACTGGACTATAGGAAATATTAGTGGTGGTCATATTCCTTCCTCCCTCCTTCTCCCATCACTATTTTTTTTAAATCAAAACCATATCTGGTCTGAATCTTGTAGCTGCAGACAGAAGATGTGCTCTCTAGAAGAACTGGGAGAAATGCTAGCCCTCTCTCATAGACAAATAGTGGCTTATTTTCAGTTTTGCTCAGTACTGGAATAAAATAAACAAAAAGAATATTCCCATAAAATGTAGGAAAGTGTTTGTGTTTTTACTCCCCTAGAGCCTCTCTATACACTACCTATTTGTTCCCTCAACACGACATGGTTTTTGGTCCATGTATTTCTTTTCTCATGTCCTTGCTTTTATCTTTGCCAACAAGAAACACTCATTAGTTTGGCTAAAAATAACAAATGCAAGCTTTTAGCTCAACACGAAATGTCTTCCTCTCCCCTGAGAAGGAGCACAGCTCTCTCAGTCTTTTCCCACAAAATGAATTCCCTTCTGGGACTTTGTTCTGGCCGGTGATGTGTAGATTTACAATGTATCATATATGAAGCTATCATCAGCCTGTATTTGGAAGAAAAGAGGTTATCTTTGGAAGAAAGAAGCCTGGTCCTGTTCCTGTTCCAATGATGCTGGGAGAAGCAGGGTCACAGCAACTCTCGTTGCTCTGGGAAGTGCTGTGCCTGTGCTGCAGATTGCAGACTCTCAGAACATCCTCCTCAACAACAGGATGAAGACAAATGCACCCCTTACAGCTCTCCCTCATTTCCTGGTGATTGTATGTACTGTGGCACCAAAGTTTGGGAATGAGATGGGAAGCAGAACACATAAGAGCCAGACTTACAGAAAACCTCCACGTTATGAAATGTGGGAGACTTAAAGATTAAATTGTTATACTACTTACTATTAAGTGAAAGAAATTAATTGAGCAGAAATGATTGCTCCTCTGACACTTTCATAAGGGCTAAATCCTTGGAAAACACATTAAGTGTTGCCATTTTGTAATGCTGCACTTTCCTCACTTCACAAATGAGGACCCAGAGTCCTTTCAGCCTGTGTTATTCTGAGGGCTTCTTCCTGTGTAAATGACAGCAGTGGAGGGGAAGTGAGGATGAAAAAAGTACACACCTAAATCTCACCCTGACATTGAATCAGGATGCAGGTAGATTGGACAAAAGGGTATGGGAGCTGGGAGGTCTTTGCGTTTCCTGCAGTTTAGGTACAGCCTGTGAGTAAAACCTATATCTTCGAAGAACCTCTGTCTTACTCATTGTCTCCAGAGGTCCTTCCCAACCTCAATAATCCTGCAGTTCTGTGAAGGTGTATAGCAGAGACAGCTGGAAAGTACACAGAATAAAATGAGACTTTTGTTTCAATTCTCTTGCCTGCCAATTGGCTTAGAGAGCCAGCTTCTTGATTTCTTTCTTCATTCTTAGACATAATTAATGTTTTAATTATTTAGAGAAAAAAATGAACAAAGAGAACAGCTCCAAAAATGGACTGTGAGCAACACACTGCAACACATTCAAGCGTCTGGTGTTCATCTCTCAATATATAGGAGATATAGGTCAACTTTTTTACTTTTAACAATGCACAGTGATGATTTAAGCCCAGAATGATACTCTAAACATTGTTTTATTACATTAAAAAAAACCACATAGCCACCCCAGAAAGTTTTGTTCTGCAGCTGCTCTTTTCTGTACGTAATGTATCCTTTCAACACGCAAATCACCGCTTGAGGATATCATCTCTGCACTGGCAAAATTTACCAGTGCTTAAAACTGTGCAGGGACTTTATGATGCTAGTGATGCCTCAGGGTTGCATTTGGACGTTAGTTTCAAGTTTGGTCTGGATGCCGTATGCAAATTCCTGCAATAAATCTGCAACACAGTAAGGAACATGACCCAGATGTGTCAGATCCTAAGTGAACACCCTTCCTTCTGAGTCATCCTTCCCACTTGGAGAGTTTGTCCTCCACAAACCTTGAAAGTGAAAGAAGGGCAAAATGTACCATTCGCAAGTAACAATATCAGGTTTCTTGGTTTTCCTTTGAAACACTTCACTCTGGGTTAAGTCATATTGTTCTGAGAAGAAAAGGCTTATATTAAAGAGCATTTTCTTCCACATTTTGCAACCATGTCTTTTTTCTCACTGTGAATACAAACCAAATTTTCCTGCTTGTCTCATGAGGTCTTTGGATGATGACAACAGATTGCTTTGTAAACAGCTGTTCCAGTGCCTGGTGAATCGAAAGAATTTGGAGGTACTTCAGTGGCAATATCTGCATTAAGAATAAGAAAATTACATCCATATTCTTTAAGGCAAAACTGAGAATGAAAAAGAAGTTCAGCTCAGAGAACATAAGTAAATTATTTTCTGTGGTAGCTGCATTACAGCTGTTGCAGATGCAGCACAATTAAAGTCTGAATTAGAATTTTCCGTACTTATACTTTGTTTTCTTTAGGATTTATGTTTTCTCTGCTGAGTTTAAGTAGATTCACACGTATAGAATGAAAATATTTTGTTCAGATGGTTTTCCTAGCATGTTTATCTAGCCTGCTGAAGGTTCTCCAGCGGCCTTTCTGAAGTTGAAAGGAGGAAAGTAATTATTAACAAAAGCCTTTTTTTTTCCCAACTTTATTTTTGTTTTCTTAAAACAACTTGAATAATCATCATCTACTTTACTTTGTCACCTACATCATTGTTTTGTTTCCCTGATGGTTTGTACATCTTGAGTCTCTGGTCTTTGTGAGATCTTCTGAGTAGTGATGGCAGCCTGATTTTGCTTACACAATCTTCTAGCTAAACAGAACAAAGTAGAAACTCTTTCTCAGTTCCTCACACTGCTATTGCTTCATTATCTACAGAGACTGGAGGAAACAAGAGCTCTCCATCACTTACAATGAGGAAACTTCCATTTCTTCAGGTCCCTTACTGAAGGGGCTGCATTCTGCATCTACAGTTGCATTCCCCTGAAGAAAACTGGAAACAGCATCTAAAATGAAGAAAACAGACTTGTTTCTTGTTTCTATTCCCACAGCATATGCTCCATGCTACACACAGGATGGAAATAGAAGATCAGGCAGCAATAGAGCTAATTCCTAAGAGAAGATTTGTGTCGTTACATCACTGAAAATCTGGACAGTCAGCAGGACAATGCTGAAGTTTCTGGCCTCCATTCTTGGCTACCCTATAAACACTCTGGCTCTTCCCCAGTACAAAGCAGTCCAAGTTGGCTTAGTTACAAGTGCAACATTTTGCACGCAAAAATTTTCCTCCAGTCTGTGCCCCAATTTGTCCTCGAGCCAAATACGTGGTGCACAGCTGACTCACACCACCTTGAGCAACCATCATTGGCCTAACCAAAGACCCAACTTTATTTTTCAGTAGGCAATCCGGTGGCATGAGAACATAAGCCCCCTCATTTACTCTTAGCTTTACTTCCTACTTCTGCTATTGCCTGTGATACGACACATCAGCCAGAAGGCACAGATTCAATCCCAGAGCTCTCATCATCTTCCTGTTCTCTGTATAACCTCTCATCTCTAGCAGCTGCAAAGTCACGTGTTTGAGCGTTCGTTATCTTGAATTAGCAGTCTCTTTGTTGCAGCATTGACACAGGGTAGGAAGAGTTGAGAAATCAGTCTTCACATCGGCTCATATAAGACACCTTTGGAGAATAGTCTTCTCAGGGTGCCAGCATACAGCATGTAACATGACAGGCTAAAAGGCAGATGAGTGGAGGAACCTCTTGTAGGTGTCCTGAACAGCCTCCTGCGGTACCTGTAAGCTCTTTATAGCTCTAGACCTAGGCAGATTAATCTCAAAAGTAGTACTCTTATACCGAAAACTTAAATGTTAAATTCCTCTTGTGTCCATCATGAGTAGCACCTCTAACATGTACATAGACACACCATTGTCTCGTCCTTTAACTGGCATTGTCAGTCTCTTTCTGTGGCATTGAGTAAAGACAGACCATTACTTGCCTGGCAGGTTTAAGTGATCTGAACTCAGCCTGAAAAGTCCTGCCTTAAAAGCACCAAGAAGATTTTAGCTAGACTTTTCTCTAACAAATAAACAAAGCTTTTTTTTTTTCTTAATGTATTCATTAGCAGAAGTCCAGCTGTGAAGCAAAAGTAAGTTCTGAAGTACTCTCTATATTGAGAAAAAGCACTTTAACTCAGCCCAATGTTTCCTGCTTCCACAGACAGAATCATGCTCAGCTGGTACCTGTGGGAAAGTACCTCCAGAGAAGCTAATTAGGGGCTATCTGTGTGTAGACTGCATGGCGCTCCAGAGCACTCTCCCAGACAAATCTACAGAGTGGATGGTTGAATTCAAATGTCCTCCAAAGTGCCAAAAACCAATTAGCGCTGGAAGTCAGCACAAACAGCTATGAAACACTTGTCAGAGTGCAATGGGATTTTTCCCACAGAACCTAGCAGCACTGAATCTGCTTAAAATGTTAATTATATGAAGTAAAAAGTAAGCCCGGCTGCTCTGAGTCCTTCTGTTAGCTCCCATGTATGTCTCATATGGACAACATCCCGTTGAAACAGCCTTGGCAGAGCACAAAGGGTAGTTTTAACCTAGCACCATACCAAGAAGTCACCTAACTATTTGGAGAAACAGAAAGTGTCAGAGGGGATCTTAAATACTACTTTTCTCAAACGCCACTCAGAAGCGCGACTCCCTACTTTAGTTAATTAACTTCTTTTCCGTGTTTGGAGGGAAATTGTAAGTGAAAAAGCAGCAAAACAGTAAGGTGTACCAACAGATTTTTATCATTAGAAAAGAGACAAAGCATTTGCTACTGACTTCCCTGACATAATAAAAGACACAATTTGGAGACTGACGTGGCCTCTGAGAGGGGGAAGCCTTTTCCATCTAAGTCAATGAAGCCCATTTCACTCAAATTGTGACCTGACTTCTGTTTTGTGGTGTAGCAGCACAGTTTGCAGTCAGCCAAGAGAAGCCCGTTTAGTGTCAGTCAGTCCCTCTCAGACATTATGTATAAAACACACATGAAAGGATCATAAATAAGACAGATAAAGTCAAAAGGAATATTTAAATTTAGCTCATCAGTTGTCTGAGTAACAGCCTTAAGTCAGAAGATCTTATATGATGAAAATGAATTTACTGTAACATCTACTAAATTTTATAGTTCGGGTTATTTTGCTGTTCAGCAGCAAATTCTGCTGGTGTTTACAACAAAATGACATTCTATTATTTCTTAGATCATTAGAAGAAGGAGATAAATGTAATCAGTAGGTTTTCATAATTTTTCCCTCGGACTTTGTACTTTGGTGATGGTGTTAAGGTGATAGTCTAACATTGCAGAGGTTACACTGAAACAGCAGGTAACACTTCACGATGCTGTCAGTCAGCTCCTTCCTCGGCTTTCTTGATTGTTTATTTGAAAAGGTCAGGGGAGTTTGCTGAGATAGAAAAAGAACTGAAGGTGAAACATAAGAAGTGTGCTTTGCTTTCCTTGCTTCATTCAAAGATAATTTACCTTCCTGGTTCCACAGTTTCAGAAAAGAGAGAACATCTGTCCAGGACTCCCCTAGATTTGCATGTGAGCTGCTGCTGTCCTTTGTTTGAGCAGTGCTGGTGGCTTCTTCAGGTTGTGTGCATGCAGGGGGATACATGTGCTCCGTGACCAGATACTTCCAACTTCAGGTCTTACCTGTATTCACTGCTTTTTCTCAGATATTTATTTAGTTCAATCAGCTTTTGACAGAAGTTCAGATTCTGTTTCAAGTTAGTCCAAACATGCATGTTTTTATAAATAAATCATTCTGAATTAAGTGGTTGATTTTTTTCTACTGTTCTTAAAGCAATTCTTTAACATAGACAGTCCCCACAGACATACATGCAGTTCTTAAAAATTCAGAAGAGGAGAGTATTGTCTATCCTATTTTTGAAGGTCTGCTGCATCAAAAATGCCTCATAGCCAGCTAATTCTGAAATGAATACAAATATTCTTTATTCAAGTAGGTTTTCATTTAACAAATTTGAGAATGTTAACACAGCATTAACAATACTAATAACAACAACAAAAATTGTATTAATAGAGTTTTGATAGTTCAAAAACATTTTTTTGAAAGATGGATGAAAGATGGATTTTCTTCTAAAAGGTTTCTTAAGTCTTCAATTTGCTTGTAAAAATAATCATTATCTTTTGAGAGTATTCTTAACTCTTAGGTAAAGCTCAAACTGAATTTTTGCTGTTGTTTCAGAAAGAGAAATGGGAGAGTGGAAAAAAAAGACCTTTTTCTCTTAGATTTGGATGGCATTGAAAATCTGAGTGCTGGCCCCTCTGGGAAAGTTACTTCTTTTTATTCATTAAGAAGGTAGAGAGGCTTTTCAGAAGAGTATCTTTCATTTAATTTAACAGATTTTGCCTGTTCTCAACAGTTCTTCAGCAGTTATACTCAATTTACAACTTAAAAGCCTGGTAAAACTTTCATTTTGAGGATTTGTTATAGATAGAATTCAGTGCTTTCTTTTCAATATGATGAAATTTTTTTTGACTAATATAGCATATAACAAATTCTGTAACTGGTTTCCATTGCCTACAGCAGGATTTAGAATTAATAAATAAGGATTTGCAGACAGGAAAGACTTCTCCTGATATCTGCTGGCGCTGGAAACATTAGGAGAGTACATATTTTGTACAGGTTTCATTAATTAGCCTGAAAATTTTGGTTCAAAAAGCAAGCATACTATAAATAAATATAGACTGTTTTCTCTCAATATAATTTACAGATATGTATTCCTTCAAATTTACTAAAAGTGTAGGAGAGTCTGAGGCAACCTGAACTGAATTGAAATAATTTTTGCAATTATTCTTCAGGCAGTGATATTAAGCTTTATAATTTGCAATCTCTCCTAATTTGTGAACTCTCACAGAGCAGAGACCAGAATTTGGTTCCTTATAAAATCTCAACTAGGTTCCTTGGGATTAATGTTTATGATACTGTTTTAGTGCATGATCATATACTGCTTCATCTGTGGCATTTCAGCTGCATCAGGGCACAAAATAGCTGATACCTAATTACTGATGAGCGACTTGGCCCTTTTCCTTTTACAGAGTATGGCCCCAGGCCTTATTTACTGCATGACATCCAAGTCCTGCTAAAAGTTAGAAATAATATCTTTTTCTTAGGCTCTTCCATTACAGCTGTTACTGTTATCTCTGAATATTCACAGTAAAATCCTGAGAGTTCACTATCCTCACTTTTTGGCTGGAGAGCCAAGGCACAGATCATTAAGGTAAAAAACCTCATTAATTTAAAGTGAGCAGTTTGAGACTTCAGGGCCCTAAATTTTCAGGAAATTAACACTATAAAGCAATGTGTGTTTGAGACCTCACACCACTGGCTTATCATTGTGAAGAGTACCAGTGATGGAAACAGATGAAATCCTGTCCTCTAGAATAGATGCTTGTCTTGAAAGCAGGATTTTTGCAAACATGGTTCTTTTCAATACACATTAAAATTTCATCTCGACAGGAGCAGTAAATTTTGAGAATATCCAATGCCTAAATTGAGGTTTGAATTTTTTTTACGTAGCTTCAAACATTTAAAAAGCTGATGAACTTCTTGTATGATAGTACAACCTCAAAATTAACTACTCTGTTTAAACAGTGTGAAGTCACTTGTTCAACAAAAATTGACCCACTATTAGAAATTACCTAATCTAAAGAATTAACACTGATTTGGAACAAATCTGTATTTCAAAATCTTCAAGTCCTTTAAATAATAAAACTTCCTGCAGTCTGACTTGTCACTACTTGGCCCTTCTGCAACAAAACAGTATGAGCCCAGCTATACTGATACCTAACTGTGGGTAAAAAACAGAACCACAGAACACCTGTGAGAAGTTTGGGTGAATGACCTGCCCAGGATCACACTGAGAAATTTTTGGCAGATATACATTTATAATGCAGTCTCTTGGATAGATTTCAACATCCTCAGCCAGGAGACCATTATTCATTCTTTTCCCCCAATTTCTTTTCCATTTTCTACGCAGCTTTCAGCTTTTGCTGCAACTGAAGCAAGGATCCTTCAAAAAATAGGCCTATTTCATCACACACTCCTAATTCATCCCAAAAGCAGAACTTGGTGTGCAAAGAGAAACTGGAATCCATGCAAAAAGTGAAAATGTAATCACAGGATTCAGATTCTTTTCATGTTGGTCATGTACAGGGATGATGTTCTCAATGAGCCAAGGAAACATGGTTTAGATAAAACTGCTGAAAAGCAGATGGAAAACTCGTTAGAAAACTGGATCTTTAAGACCCATGGTCTGAGTCTTTAAAGCAAGACACAGTTTGGTGTGGATGAGTGCCAGACGAAGTAGGCTCAGCCAGCTACAAAAGTATAAAATGAGGAATGTTCCAGACTCGAGTACTTGGGACCTCATTCCAGTTCAGTGCCAACCTGCACGCCTCGAACTTGTCATCCTGGCCCTGGTTTGATGGCCTAGCCTTTCCCATTTCACCAGGGTCTCTGCCACAGGCTTTTTGTCTTTTCCACAGCACAGGTTCATTATTTTGTCCTTCCTTGAGTGCTCACAGTTCGCTCCATGTTGTCAGATTTGGTGGGCAAAAAAATAGTACACCCCTCATTAAAAAGCTGTTGCTCCTCCAAACAATATTTCTAGCCCTTGCTCCAAAAATTAGAGTGACTGGAATATTACAAGTAAATTCATATTGATTATTCATAACCCAGTGATTTTTTTCTCTGGCCTCAGCTCCAAATGTCACAAGGTTGTCTTTTCTGAAGCAGATACTGTGTGAGCATTTCAGCTTATATATAAAAAAAAAGCATGAACAACTAAATTGGAAGGTAATTTCAGAGCTATCCAGTGCTTCTAGCAAAATTTATACAACCTTTTTGTCGTGCTCTCTGTTCCCACTTCTCAGAGCTTCCTAAAGACATATTTCCACCTTGATATATTATAAGTAATTTAACTGCAGTGGGAGAGTTGTGTTCATAAGCTATTAGCAAATGTGTGGTGCCAGCAGTGTGATGCTGATAGACGTACTAGAGATAGAATCTGGAAATTCAATAATTTAATTATTTAACCATGACTTCTCTTATTTTACTGTATTCCTCATGGTAAAAATAAAATTGTCGTTTCGTAACCCCCTCTTGCCCCTTCATTCCTGCAAGCCTTTCCTGAGCTGATATCCCTCTATATGTATGCAGCAGGAACGAGAAGAGGTAATATTCACATCAGAAAGTATCAGCAGGACCCAAGAGAGCACTGCAGCCCCTTTAATTGACTTACATTGTAAGATGACTAATTCTTGGTCTTAATGTCTTGTTGAATACACAAGTCTGTTTAGTGGATTCCTTTTCTTTAATGTAACTACTGTGTCATAGAGAACGTGCTTCAATTTCCACTTAATTTACAGACTGGACACCAAGTGAATGTTAATATATTGCTGCAGTTCCCCACCCATAGTTCAGTTTCTTCAAAGGCAGGCCTTTCCAAAAATAAGTGTAGCTTCTCATATATCTTGTTTACAGTTTTATGGTATATCCCAAGGCTTTCTGAAATAATGGTGGTATGTTATACTTCAGCCATCTTCTTATCCTTGATGGTTTCCATGAATTGAATAAATGTTTGCATAAGCAATAAATTTGCTTATTTTTCCTATGCACTTCTGAGTACTTCTTGCTGCTCTATATACTTTCTGGATAAAGTGGCCCATCAATTTAAATGGTTTCTAATCTCTATCATTCACTCATTTTACAGTTAACTTATGCTCATGTTCTTCATATACTGTCCTTGGCAGTCTAGTCACTGATTTATGGAACTTTTGCCCTCATCTTTCGCTGGAAAAAATTATAAAATAGATGTTTACTATTTCTAAATCCTTGGAAACATCATAACAGCGATAAAAACAGTGGCTTTACTAGTCTTTGTCTCCCATACACACACACCAGAGTAATGGGTGCTTTCCAGTCCCGTAATACAACGGCAATTTGTCTTTGGGAAAGTATCATTGGCTTTCATTGTGCAGGTTCAGTTCCATGCTCTGGTTAATCTATTACAGATTATCCTGTACTCTCTGTCTCTGGTTAGACTCTTACAAAGGTGTATGTCTGGATAGCATAATGAATGCATATAACCATCAAGAATTTGGTTTTGCTATGCAAGCAAAAGAACCTGGTGTAGCATTTGATTCTTGTGCCGTGCAACGATTTAAAGAGCGTATAAAGGACTTATGTTACTAACTATATGGCATCGTTCATTACCAGAAAAGTTTTTGTTCTCAGAAAAAATGAAACTTATTCTCTCTTTAAGAATATCTGCATGCTTAGGTGGATAATAGAAGCTGGGAAAGGTGCAACATTGGGAGTTTGCTTTAAAGCTAATCTGATTGGACCATGTATGCTTAATATTTGAAAGGAAGATTCTGTAGTGTCTCTTTCATCACTTTCAAATTACCCCAAGGTGGCTATAATCTTTTTCTAAAAGGCATTAAACTGAGTAGATTGAAATCCCCGTAACCAGAAATTACAGCAAGACATATTTTTAGAAGAAACTACTTCTAAATTATAGACAAAATTTCATTTGTTTTTATTTCCTAACCTATTAAAATATACTTTATACTGCTCATATAATTCTTCCCTTCTTTTTGCCACCCACCCACAAATACCTCAGGATTGGCAATAGAAAAAAAATTCGTTATTTGCATTAATACAGGGTAAAGATTTCCCTCTTCAAAGAGGCATAGTTCTCTGTGAACTGTGAACCATTCTTTTCAGACGAGATAAAAACTCAGTATATGAAGAGGTCCTAGCTAATGTTACATGACGAGAGACTGTTCAGTGCTCTGAGGTTTAAACTTTAATGGGAGTACTGACTGTGATGCCAAAAGCTGGTGGACACTAGTAGCTCAAGCACACAGGGATAAGGCAGCAAAAAGGAGAACTCCTGTATGAGTTGGCCAGACTTCCAGTTTGATCAGGACATGCATGCGCACCAGAATAGCTGGGAAGTGAAGAAGCAGCATCTGGTGTCCATGACTTATTTTGATTCACTGGGAGAGGGAACAATATATTTTTAACTTTCTAAGTAGCCGCTGCTTCCACCAAACTCAGGAGGAGACAGGAGGTGGCTCTGTGGCTGGCAGGCTGTCTGCAAACCTGGCCTAGTGTGGTGACCCTCCTGGGATGGGTAATTTATGGCTTGTCACTGGTCGAGTGCTGTGTCCATTAAACGTCCATTTAGGAGAAGTAAATCAAATAAATTCTGGTAAAAATTAATGTAAATATTTAATTGCAGCGTAATAGTATTTCATATCTTAATCTATTCTTCTATAGTACGTTTGTCTGACTACATTATGGAGTAAAGGTATAGATTCTCTTAGGATAATTGTCTGGGTTACTTTTTTTTAAAGTCTCAGCTTCATAAACTGACTAAATTGCTTTCCTCAGCTGGGTTCTCCTCAGGGCTTTTACCTCCTTGAAGTAGTCATAAAACAAAGTTATTTTAAGGGGGAAAAGGCCAAGAAACAGGGAAAACAGATAAGAAATGAGAGGAAAAGTCTTGTCAGTTTACTTTAATTGAGTACCTGGATATACTTCTATCCAGGATAATTGGGCTGAAATATCTATCGTGTAATACATATCTAATGTTTTCAAATTTCTTGCTACAGGATTTTGTGAATGCATGAATTGAAAAAGCAATTGGACAAAGCTCTGAGAGAAGAGTCTTACTGAGATTTTTTCAATTCAAAGACATCTCTCTCCCAGGAAGTCCCTGAGAAGTAGCTTGCTGGAGGCTGAGAGGGTGTGATGGGAAAGTAAAACTACGTGTTGGCCTTGCCCTTGTGTTCTAACCAAGGCACCATCACCATCTGCAAGAGCACCAGGGCAGACTCAATACAGGAGGTATCATGGATTCAGGTAAACAAACATGCATATACACAGAGAGAGAGAATATTGGTTTAATTCAAAATGAAATTTAGAATTTAACAACCTTACCGTCGCCTTCACTTTCAAGGTCTCCAGTGATTGACCAAAAGGTAAGTCTAAGAATGAATCACTGGTGGAAACAGAAAGCTTTAAAAAGAAGAAATGTCTTCAGTCAAACTTGATTTTTTTTTTTTTTTAACAATTGATAGCAAAGCTGGAAGGGTATATGAAAACTGTATGGGTTTGTTATCATTTAAAACATGTCTCAAAATTAATTCATATCCAGTCTCTGTAAGATCACCAGCATATAACTGAAAACCTGTGATGCAAAGGGACATGTCAGGCAGGAAAGTAATGCAGGGCAAAATATGCATTGGGAATAAGGGAAGTTAGCCTTAGCGATTTAGGGAATACATCAAATAAAAACCTTAATGAAATTCACTCAAAACAAATGGACAGAAACTGCAAATACCTCTGAGAGCAGAGGAATAGTACACTGGGAACTAGAGATATCCAAAATGTGCAAAGATACAAAAAGATCCAAATAGAAAACCTGTGAAGTAATACAATGAGAAATTAGCTGAAACTCATCTATTCAGTCAAAGAAGAGAGAAACCTGAGAGAAGTGCATCATTCAGCAGAGGGAAAGACAGGTGCTGAACTGAACTCCCACTAACAAAAAAAAGCTGTTATTTTTTCTCAGTCTGACCCTAAGTTTTCATTTTGAACTTCAGTTGGATGCATTCTTGAACTAAAACTCAGCTAAAATAAATATTTCTTCCCACCAATCAAAATGTTTCAACTGAAAACTGACAAGGAAGAGTGAACAGTTTAACCTTTGAAACAAGTTTACAGTCAGCTGAACATGAGCGATTTCCCTCAAGTACAATATTTCTTTTCCACAGTAGTGCTCAAGTTGTATTTGTGGAACTGTATCGGTTTAGATGGGAAGATTGGCTTTAAGTAATTAATCTGGATGCTTTTTTGTTTGCTACACAACTAGCACAACTAGCAGGAGGAACATACAAATTAAAATTAAAATTGAGAAATGGGGAGATCAGCATCTGTTTTCCACGATTCCTGTACCATGCTCCTCCATGACCCCAGCAGATCCTCTGACATGAGCTCAGAGTGAGTTCATGGATCAGAGGAGGGAAGGAGAGTGAGGGAAGACTTTGTCTCATGTTAGCAAGAAGGCTGCATCATATAGGAGAGGCCATAGTGGTCCAAGTCCTCATTCAGTTTCCTTTCAAGATATCCTCTGTTATGACCCGATGATGCTTGATTCTAAATCCCAGCAAGATCAGAGTGGAAGGAGACAAGCTTAAGCACCTCCAGCCTTCTGGAACTCCTGTATCTAAAGGCTGTTCAGCATTTGGATGATCCATGACTCCTGTTACTTGAACTGAGGTCATGCTCAAAACAACAGAGCTGACAATTGAAACAGAAATTTGCATTTTTTATCTCCTCTCCTGCACTTCCATGGTTCCACCGGATTTCCATAATCTAGAAAGCTCTAAACAAATTATTTATTTCATAATCCAAAGCAAAATAGTGAAATACTTCCACTCATTATTTTCTCCAAATACTCAGGTGGAGAAGTACAAAGCGGAGAAACCCACATGTCAACCCAAATGTCAGTTACAGCATTGTCCTTTGAGCAGCCTCACAAATCTTTTCATTTTCATTTTCCTACAAAGTAAAAGTACCTGTGGGAATTTGGGTAACTGATTTCCAGTGTGATTTAATTCAAATTTGATGGAACTTATTGGGCCAATTATCAGCCTATAATGAGCTTTTATGAGAAATAAATGAATCACAGTTCAACTCAAACTGCTTCTATTCCAAAAAGTTCATCAGTTCAGTTCCATGATTTAGGAATCAAATTCATCAAATGAACGGGTGTGCAGATGCCAGATAATTCAGTAAAGACCCAGAAAATAGTGAACGTTTCTGTTTTGAGGGCTAAACTACCTTTCAGACTCTGTCCTAGACCAGAACCAGGGCGCCCTGTCATGACTGAGATGCGTATGAACGTATTCTGAGACAGAATAAAAAGATGGCTTCACACTGAGCTTCTAGTGGTTGAAAACACTTTGCAGGTTTTCTCCAAAAATGCAATATTTTCTGAAGTGGGGAAATGAATATAGTGTAGTTCTAAAAAAAAAAATATATCATTGTCTTTGTAAATTGTTGTATTATTATACATAATTGTCACGTATATTATAACAAAGTAATGCCACCGAGGTTATCATGATGCATTACAAATTCTGCCAAGTATGTACAGGCTGGTTTGAGCTTGTCTAAGCAGAGTTGCAGAACCAAAACCTGACATGCTTCTGCACTGGGATGATGTGCACAGCTCAGAGTGTATTGTTTCTAGAAACGTACTCTCAGTGTCAAGAGCATGGAAAGAAATAATGAAAGAGATTAGCAATATTTAAGGGGCTGATTTATGAAAAAACTAAGGGAAGGACAGTCTGCACAGCAATTAGCAAGACAGCGTGTGATGGTTTAAGAATAACAACATACAGCACATTTAGAATAAATAATGACAAGAATAGCAAATGCTAAATAAAGTAGCTCCTTAGGCTGCCTGTGCAAGACCTACTTACACGCAGAAAATGCTTGGGTCCGTATCACTATCTATCAGGTCTAAATTTAAAGTAATCTGTGGATGTCAAAGTAAAGGCTTTTTAATAGATAAGATAGAATAAAATATTGATATTTTCATGATAAAAATAATTTTACAAGGCCTCCTAGATGGAAAAAATTATCCTAGCAGGTACTCTAAGATCCCTACAGCCATGTGAACTAAACATCTGAAAATTATTCAGAGAAGATTTATGAGACCAACATATGATGATTCTGCTTCTTTGAAAATTTAAATTTCTATTATAAATATTTAGGTAAAAAAAATCACTTGAGTCACTGATCTATTTGATTTTATACAGGTTATATTACTTAAATTCATGAGAATGCATTCTTTTATTCAAACATGAAGCATAGGACATTACAGGATGTCATTTTTGTGCAGTGCTAAAATAATTGTTCCCAAGGAATTTACTAAGGTCATTTTGAAATTATATGATAATTTGCAGAAACCACTTAAATGAAAATCAGGCAGAACAAAACATCTAGGGGTACATTATTGTGGGACGATGTGCAAGAGAAATAATAGACGTAGTATCTGCCTCTTCTGTTAGAGAGACGTGAGCATTTCACTCTTCATTCATTTTAATAAAAAGGTCCCCTAATGCCCACCACTGATGATTCTATTTTATCTAATTGCTTTGTTTTATCGGCTATGGAAAAATATATATTCTGCAGTACTATTCCCATTAGTGCTTTCAGAAGAAATGTCAGAATAATTAAATTCCTCAATGATCAGTATTTTGTCTTTTTTTGTCAGGTCCTTCCTGTACTTACACTGTCATGCACTGCCATGCTCTTTTTCAAATTTACAGCAAGGTCAGGTACTAAGACAAAATTTTGCTTAGTATGAAGCTTTGCTTAGCAGGGACTTTTAAGCCCCTAGAAATATGTGCATTTAATAGAACCAGTAACACAGTGTTTCTTCAGGCAAAGAGAAGAAACTGCTTCAGTAAAAACCTTTGATAATGATAACACCATCCAGAGAACCAAAGTGTCACCAGGCTCCAGATTTATAACACCAGTCTAATTTGTATGTTTGGGAGCTTCTCTGGGAGTTCTGCATAGCCAGTGAAAGCTGCAGACTTCACGTGGGCTGAGCCACACTCTAAAGAATCCTGTGACTAGAAAAGTGGCTGGTATTAGGTAGGATGGATTTAAGTGAAGGTGCTCAGTCACAAATTCCAAGTAGCAAACTCCAAAATTTAAAAAAAGACCTTCCAATTCCTATACAAAACTTTCTGTGATAGAAGGTATGCAAACATATCTCAAATACACATATAAAAGCTCCCTAACAAATGATTTGAGAAGATGAATATAAAAATAAAATAAACTATTTGGGAAAACCCACAAAGAATGGTAAAGTATTTTTCATCTTAATAGATTTTGGATGATAAATACTGTTGTTCTCTTAGATGAAGTCTGAGTATTCTTCAAGTGCCCAGTAGTTCCTGTATCTTCATACCTGAATCCTCTGTGAAATTGTGCCTGCACAAACTCTGCTCTTCACAGTGATGCTATAAGAATTTAGCCCTTTGTTGAGATTTGTCAGATTATTTCCACCAGTTTGATATTACGTCTATCACACAAAGAAACTTCATTTGCTGTCTTGGAAGAGCTTGATTCTACTATGCCAGCAATATCTAAGCCAGAGCAAGAAACTAATAGATTTCTTATCTTTGTCTCCAGCCAAGATCCTGAATATATTTGCAACTGCTTTTAAAGAGTTCTGTTTTTCTGAAGATTAATTCTATGTTTCCAGTCCTATCAGAGTGGGAAAACGCAGAGTAAAAGACAATAAAAATGCCTTGGGACACTTCGCATGATGGCCTTCTGTCAGGAGCATGAAATTCATTCTTGAAAGAAGAGGAAACCTAAAGTACTTCTGGCTCCTGCTTTTTCTTTAATTTCAATACTGCTTTATGATTGTAACTTCCAACAGAAATCTGCACACTGCAAAATAGTCTACTGAAACTATATCAAAACAGAGAAGACAGATGTATTGATATCACTATTTAATTCAGCCAAATGATTTTGGTTGAACTCTGGGTACAGGTGTGAGAATGGAAACACTCTATATCCACCAGTCTGCCTGCTCCTTATGATTAATAGTCTTGTACTTCCTGCTGATTCCTGCAACTCCTCGTGTACAACTCCTGATGGGAAGCTGGTAGAAACTTGATCTGTGACTCTGATCAGAGTGTATGAACTTGGAGACCTGTTCTTATGATACTAATAAAAAGCTAAAATATGCACATGCATCCATGCGTACAGTTCAGTAGAATCATATTATTTGGCTAGAAAGCAACAACTGTGATAATGTGAAAAAAAAAGAACAAAATTTTGCCAACAATTTCCAGTAAGGAAGGCAAAATTATCTCTTGCCATCTACTACTTTTTTGAGACTGAGTACTGAAGGGTAGCACTGAAACAGTAATTAATTAGCATTACCACAAACAAGAACAAAGTAGAATGTGCTAACTGCACTTTTCTTTCTCCTAAAGGTTTCAAAGAAACAGATCCTACAGATTCAACACTGGAAAAAAGAACACCAAATCCTACAAGAGTTCACTGCAGACAGGAAGGGGGAAAAGGAAGAGAAGGAGGAACCAACAATCCTTCTGCCTCAATCAATGATGTTGCTTTTACCAATGAGGGAGGAGAACAACACCACTTACAACAAAAAGGGAGGGTGAGAAGTCAATGCCTGCTACTGGTTGAACTGCAGGACTAAGGGATTTAACCATGAGGCCACTGCACCAGGAGTATCAGTACAGAATCGGTTAACTTTTTAAAATGTACATATTTGCTCTGCTCAGATCTGAATCTTTATGTGAATAAATTTTGTTTCAAAAAGCCAGTCTGGCTCACTCAGTTCCTTCAGAAAGTGGGTTGAAAGAGAACTAGAACTACCACCTTCTGAGCAGCCTGATAGATAGGGCACTCATTTCAAAAGTAGGATGGACTAACACTTTAAACTGGACACTGTTCTACTGTTCTGAGCTCCTTTGCACAGAGCAAGTTGAGTGCCTGCACTGAGCATTGAGCAGTCTGGTGGCTCCCAAGGGGAGTGTCATAGATCATATCTCCTCTCTGATCTGAGCCATAAGTACTGCTCCTCATGCTTTTGCTTACCTGATGACCTTCCCACCATGTGCCATCTAGTGCATCAGCCTCATTTGCTGATGAGTGCTTACATACTTCTGTGTAACGAATAATACCATTTTATTTCAAATTGGCACTACTTAACACTTACAATACATATGAAAGCAAAATTGCATGGTGCTCAAATCAGTGAGAAGTTAAATGCACTATCTCTATTTACTGGCATTTCGAGTTCTTAGACCTGGAATATGCAGCTTACCAACTGCCTTAGAGGCTTTTTGCCAGCAAAAGTCTGAGGACTATTTCTCAAGTATCAATAATGCCTTAAAGCTCCTATATATTGGATGATCTAGACTATGTTGCCAAATATTTCTACTGATCAGAATGAACTTTTGTGAGTCAGGCACACAGTCAATGAAACTGCCCCACAAGAGCCAGAAAACAAGAATGACATGAGGAACGGCGGCATGGTACACATACCCTTCAGCTGATATTTTGATAGAAAAACTGCCATGGTTTGTTTTGGGTTTTGTATTAAAAGAGGAAGCTGGTTTGAGAAATTAATAATAGCTTGCCTCTAGTGCAGACTGCAGCATACTGGTCTGGCCATGATAGGTGAAGTTTAGGGTGAGCCTGGTTCATTTTCTAAATGATTGAGCATACATTGAGACCAGGTGCAGATAAGAAGCGATAAATCATGCTGGGTGTCCTAGGTTATGCACAGAACTTCACAGTAGTCATTACTGCTAATTTGTTTCGCACATTCAAACGTAAGATTCAAAAGTCAAACTCAAACTCAAACCGTCCTGTGCACTGAATTATCTGTATTATTGATCACTATCATTGTGCAGTTATTTAGAATTGAAGAGTTGGACCCTTCATTCATTGATTCATTAAGAGCTTTTGGCAATTTTTCATTTCACTAGCTTTTGATCATGCAGGTATGTCCTTGAAACGACATCATGGCAGAGATGAAGATGCAATTAAATTTCAGTCTTTTTCTGATAGCTTCAGGCTACTATCTCAGGTTGCTTTCTAGTACAGGATATTTTAATTTGAAACTAAAAATACATTCTGAAATGCCTTTTCAAGGTAAAGAGAGAAAGAATTACTTCTTTATATTAGCCATTTCTGTACTTCAGGCCACTGTAAATTTCTTTTCTTTATTCTGAGGTGATATTATATAAATTCCCAAACGGTGTTTCAAAAGCAGGTGAGAACCATTAGCAACTGGACCATACCTCCAGAACTCATCCGATGAACTGGCAGAAATCCCCGTACTTTTCAAGACGCAGATAACTTCCATTACTAGACTGACTTAGAGCTTTAATTTAAAGCTCTCTGAAATCACTGGACAAAGCTCCCATTGATTTCAAAGACTGGTAGAGTAGACACCAAAAGTCTTTTTGCCATTCCTGAACATTTTCCAAACCAGCTCCTGCATGTGCCTTCATGTGTAAAGAACACCAACACTGAAACCTTTGGGAAGAGCAACCTGCTGCTCATCCTGTGTTTCCTCCCTATATTGGGTTTGCATGGCCACACTTTGGTAGCGGGGAATACAGGGGTGGCTTCTGTGAGAAGCTGCTAGAAGCTTCCTTCATGTCTGAAAGAGCCAGTTCCAGGTGGCTCCAAGAAGAATGAGCCCCTGGCCAAGGCTGAGTCCAGCAGCAATGGTGGTAACACCTCTGTGATAACATATTTAGGACAAAAAGTTATTGCGCAGATGTAATTGCAGCCACAGAAGAATGGAGTGAGAGTATGTGAGAAGAACCACTCTGCAGACACCAAGGTCAGCGTGTAGAAGGAGGTGAAGGAGCTGCTTCAGGCAGTGGAGATGAGGTTCCCCTGCAGCCCATGGTGCAGACCACAGAGAAGCAGCTGTGCCTCTGCAGCCCATGGAATACGATGGGAATGCAGAGATTCACCTGCAGCCCGTGGAAGAGCCCCATGCTGGAGCAGGTGAATACCTGAGAGGAGGCTGTGATCCCTTGGGAGGCCTGTGCTAGAGCAGAGTCCTGGCAGGGACCTGCAGACCCACGGAGAGAGCAGCCCACAGTGGAACAGAATTCCTAGTAGGACTTGTGACCCCGTGGGGGACCCATGCTGGAGTAGCCTGTCCTTGAAGTACTGACCCCATGAAAGAGTGACCCACATTGCCGCAGTTCATGGAGAATTGCTGCCCATGAGATGGACTCACACTGGAGAAGTTCATAGCGGACTGTCTCCCATGGGAGGAACCCTATGCTAGAGCAGGGGAAGGAGTCTTCTCCCTGAGCAGTGGCAGGAACAGCATTTGATGAACTGATCATAAGCCCCATTCCACATCTCCCTACCCCACTGTGGGGAAGAAGGTAGAGCCCAGGTAGGACAGAGGAGAGGAGTGAGAGAAGGAGATTTATTTTACTTCTTGTTATCCTGCTCTGATTTTACTAGTAATGAATTCAATTAATATCCCAAATTTGAGTCTGTTTTGCCTGTGATGGTGTTTGGTGAATGACTTCTCCCAGTCCTTATCTCAACCTAGGAACCTCCATATTTTCGCTTCCCTGTCCAGCTGTGGAGAGGAGTGAGAGAGAGGCTTTGGTGGATGCCTGGCATTCAGCGAGCATCAACCCACTACATGCCCTTCTTGTTCCTTCTGCTATCAGGAGTGAGTAGCAGAGTGCTCCCCAAAAGGCATAAGTACACTTCCATAAATCTCTGGAGCAGCAGACTGAAAGGTTATGGAATGGACTGCTAACAGGTTAAAGGCATGGGTCCTGGGATTTTGAGCAGGCCAGTTTATAAAATACAATTTCAAGCTTTATTGTCCTCTCTCAAAAAATGGTCAGTGGTAAAAGTGTATGTTGCTATGGAGTACAATAGCAATACTGATTTATTAATAATGAATCTATTTTTTTTGTTTGTAAGATTTGGAACCCAAAAGGTCATTTCAGATCCATTCCAAATCCCACTATTTCAATCGTAATTGCGAAAAGTGCAGGAGTAATGTACTTGCTCTGCTTGGACCATCTGGCAGATTTCTGAGCTTTGCAGTTTGTTGATCTTCAGAGTCAATCTGCAAATTATACAAAATAAATATTTCTGAACTCTGCAGCAGTTACATGATTAGTTAACATGTTAAAACATAGAACAATAGAAATGCAGAGGTTCTACTAATAAAGGCTGGGGCTTCACGTTAACAACAAAATAATTAGGAAGTCTAGAGAATGAAGGATCTATTTAATGTAAATAAACACTCTTTTTTTCTACAATGTTTGACTGGAGTTTCCATCTTCTGATGTGTTTCTGAAGTGCACCTCTGTAAAACAGTTAAATGCAATTGGTCAGTTACCCTTTGATGTCTGACAGAAGCATTATAAAGCAAGAAATAAAGCTCTCTCAATGCCCTGCAAACAAGGAAATGGTCAGTGCTGGTGAAATTGTATCAGACTTGCTTCTTGAAAGTAAGACAAGCTGTACTGAAACTTCATTGAGGAGGGATTTCCGGCAGGCTAATAGCTAATTAGCCAGAATGGCTGTGCCTTGGACATGACACCATTAGATGGTCCCCCTGACAACTGTGACTAAGGACACAAACAGCTGCGGGTATGGTCCTTAAATCCCCCGGAGCCTTGAGTCAGTGCTCATTGAAGCAAGCACTCATTGGCTTTATGTGGAAAGACATACATAGCTAAAGAGTCACTAATGCATTTACCTCTGGAATGCCAGAAGTGTGATATATATTTATATACATAAGGTAATTAATTACCTTCGAGATTAAACTGCTGCTGATTTTTTTATTCACATACAAGAAATCAGGAGAACAACTTGCTAATCAAATCTGATCCCCTGTTATTACTACCAATATGGTGCTCTTAGACTTCTGGAGTCACTCATGTAAGACCTTGTGTGTTGGTTACTTCTTTAAGTCAAAGTTCAACATTTTCATGAGCAAGAATTCAGAGCAGGCTGGATGACAACTAAGCACCCAGCCTACAAAAGCCTTTGCTAGCAAGCCCAAAAGACCTCAGCCTGCATCTTTGAGCTAAGCTGAATGTAGCTGATGACTACACACCTAGGATACAGGCTCACAGCTGATACCTACAAGTTTTTAAGTCTTGTGTTTTTCTAATTTCCAGTCCCTAAGTCCATGAGAGTCTATTAATTAAATATGTAATGGTTTTTAATGAAATAAAATTTATGTGTGTTTGCATTTCCATTTTTCAAAACTTCTCCCTGCTCTGAGATTGTTGTATTCATATGCATACTATAACAATGCACAATCTAATAAGGTAAAAACTCATCAAAATTATTTTCATACAAAACAAATCAATATGCAAATAACATGTCCCACTCCATCCATTTAGCCAATACCCTGAATAATTTAAACAGCAGGGCCGCAGGCCCTTTGAATACAAATGAATGGAAACAGCTGGTGATACGAAATTGCATACGGGCAAACTTTCTCAATAATGGATTTTTTTTCATCATCAAATTGCTCAGAAAGTACTTTTTAAATTTTGTTATGCTTAAGTCATTCAAACTTTGAGAGTAGCAAGAAATTTCCTGTAGCATTGATTACCACAGACATGAACCACCAGTGGTTTGTGATCAGCTGCATTGATACTGATCTCCAGAAGAAAAAGTGCTGGTTTTGATATCTTATACACAAACATTTAGTGGCTTGTCTTCTTGAAAAATAGTTGGGCCACACAGCTTTGTGGAACGGTATTTAGGAGTAATCAATCCGCTAATCATGGAAAAGGTTGAATCCATGTGCAAGCACAAAATTCCCAGAAGATCACATTCTTTGAATGCAAATCTCTGCCAAAGAGATTGCTACAGGTGAGTGCTAGGACACATTAGGGAAAGGAGCTGGGACCTGCATTTACCCTTTGATTTGGCCAGGCGGTTCCTTCCTCCATACATCTCCTCTATCACAACTGTCAAGACAGAACCTCAGACAAACTGTCAAGAAGACAAATTAATCTCTGGGTCTAATCCTCACATACCAAGAAGAAACATTTATAGGAACCAGAAGGGGAGCTAGCCTACCAACAATTTGATGGAATGGTATTCAAGCTACAAATGTGGAATAGATATGCAGAATCTGCGATTCCTCTGAGGCACACTCAGGCTTACAGAGCCTTGGGTTAAAATCTTTATGGAGTCATTAGGGGAAAAAACCCTGCACAGGACATCCCAAGAACTCTGGGATATGAAGATATCATCCAGAGCATTCTTCTGCTCTGAGATAGGTTCAGGGATATTTTGCAGGCCCTTCCTATGTATCTTCAGTTTCCTTTTATGCCCCCTCAAACACAGATCTCTCAGTGCTTCTTGCTAACCAGTGAGATAGCCTAAAATCTGTTTGTGCTAGCCTGTCTTCAGTTCTTCCAGTTTTGGTTAAGCCCTACTATCTCTTGTTTTACTCTGTGTGGACACAAAGTACATCTGAGCCCACCTTCTTCACAGGTGTCTTTTATATACTAAAATATTGTAAAACATGCTCCTAGTCATGATTTTTTTTCCTTTTCTTAACACTTAATGAAACTATTTCCTTTAATTTTCCATATTGGTCATACTTTATTCTTGATGTTTTAAAACAGATAAAAATCAGATAATTTATCAACTTTTACTTTTTAAAGTTTTTGTTCTTTGTCTTTTTTAGACACATTATTCTTTGTGAGTTTGTCTGGCTTTTCTCTAAGCAGTGGACATCAGTATTCAATCTGAGAAATCACTAATGCTGAGAATATAAAATGAGTTTCCAATTTCTGCATACGCATTGTGTTATTCAACTTGTATTTAGTCTCTAGTCCACAAAAAACACTCATCCCTTCCACACTGCCTGCAGCCTAACCAGTTTTTCCTCTATTTTTTACTTCTGTCATTCTTTTTAAATGCAGTACTTTGTACTCAGCTTTACAGAATATCACCTCAGTGGTTTGGGGCTATTTCTCCAAGTTATCAAGATCACTTTGAATTGGACACTTTTTAAAAAGTATTTGCAGTTGTTTTCCCCTTTGGTGTCATCTGTAGATTTTGGAAGAAGATTATTGTCCATCATCCTAACTTTTAATGCTGGTATTGCCTATTACTGAGTCAAGATGAGAGACTCGTGGGCCCCTCCTTGATATGCCCTCTAGTTTGACAGAATCCTGTAATCACTCTTTGACAGCAGTTTGGAGCAGTGATGCACTCACCCCATAATAATTTTATAGGTTATGATCCATGTATAACTGTGATTAAAGCATTGCTCACTGTATTAAATTAGACTTTTAAAGTCTTGAGATTGGATTTGCATTCTTCCTCCCCCGGCAACCCCCACTTGTGACGGCAGTATAAGCCAGAAGAAAGGTGGTGTACAGCCTATTCATCTTAACATAAGAAGATTTGCTTTCAGTAAAACCTAAATTCAAATTTCTCTGGAATTAAAGTGCTGATTTTAAGAAATTTCCAACACCTAGATACTTCCTCATGCCCACACAAATACTTACTTCATTTTACTTGCCTGTTTTTTCATAGTATTTCTTCATCAGTGGAAAAAAATTAACATATGTTATTCCTTAATACTGAAAAAGAAATCCAAACACTACTGAAGTGTATTTCTGAGTCTGAAAATAAATGAATGATGATAAGGCTACTATATTTAGTTCAAACACCCGAGGCTGGATTTTCCAAAGCAGCAACGCACCGCAAAGCCTGCAAGAATGTGATGACAGAGAGCAGATAACTGAGTCCTGGAAGAGGCCTTTCCACACCCTGAAGCAGCTTCTTCCACTTCTCTCCCTCCTTTCCTGCCATGCACGCCTCTTCCAAATGGAATGGCACTCGCATCCTGGCTTCACCTTACCAGCATGAGGACAGGCACAGAAGAAGTCATCTGCAAACCTTGGCAGAGCAGCACAAAGCAGGCAGCCAAGTCCTGCACTTTGGTTTGAGTTCCTGGCTCGGAGAGCTGTGGAAGGAGTGGCAAATATTCAAATGAAGTCTTTAAATATTTGGGATTGCTGGAGGAAGCAATTTCCCAGAACTTCTGGTGCATGTGGCCAACCCTCATCATCTGACAGTGGTATTGTCGCTGAGAGAGCTTCATCACAAATTAGAGGTAACCGAATGCCTTAATGATGATGCCACAAAAAGCCTGTTTAAAATACACCTGAGTTTTGCTCTGGCCAAGCCTACAGCCAAGCATCTGTGATTCTCAAAATTTTCATCTGTGGACCACTAGAGTCTGTGGCCTTGCTTATAAGTGCAAAATGATAACTAAACATCCTTCTCAGCACAAGCCCAACCAATCTGTTGCTAATAGCCTGAAATACGTCACATCACAAATAAACCTAAATGCTTCACCAAGATGTAGTGGAAATATTTTTATGGAGCCCACAAATGAGAAAAGCTGAACATCTATTGCCTGTTTACCATTGTAGGATCTAGGTATTCCTACATAAATTTATCTCAGTTTCAGACTTGTAGCATGTATTAATGATAATGGTTATTTTAAATGTCTTTCCTACTCTATCACTTTGATTCAGGGCAAACAAAATACTGACACAGATAATAAATTCTTAAAGGTGTTTCAAGTTACTTGCAAATAAACAAAGAACTTATTTGCATTTTCTCCAAAAGTTGCTTATATATATTCAAAATAAATGCTATTTTGAGAAGGGGTAAAATAGACTATTTCCATAAAAAAACAAAAAAAAAAGCATAAAAATTTCCAGGACCTTTTATTCTGAGCAATCTCTTACTACTTATAAGTTTCCCTGGATTATTTCACCTCAGTTTCTTTTTTTTAATATGTTAAAAATTCTATGCTTAAAATTTACCATGAAGAAGAAAAAAAAATCAACAAAGGTCTTTAACCTAAAAGAATTTCCAAATGAATACAATTCTTAAAATTTTATATTTATATGTATATATGCATGTTTTTCTCTGAACGCAATGTAATTGTTCTACTAATAACTGCGTCGCACTAAATATCTAATCAGGAGCAAAAAGCCTCATTAACCCTAAAGTAATTCCTAAAATAACTCTTGGGTAGTTTTTCTGAGAATGCAGATGTCATGAACAAAACACAGATTGATTCGATTTCAATTGCATATATCTTAAACTCAGTTACAAGGATCCAAAGATGCCTGTAAAAAACATTATCTTCTCTCACCACGTGCATGGCTCTCTCACACAGCTCTCTCTGTATTCGGTGTAGCACTCTACATTGGTCAGAAACCCGACCACAAAATGAAGCAATAATCCGATTATACCATCTCTTACTGGTACATGGCCATGTGTTTCATCCCCCCTCTTACTGCCCACTCATGCCTCCTGGCATCAGCTTCAAGGAGGAAATCTTATGATTGTCCAGTTAATTAAAAGCATTCCAAAGGAAGAAAATGGCGTGTAATAGCATGCAAAAGGCACTGAAAGGTTTTGAGGCAGAGAAAAAAATAACAAGGATTAAAGTAACAAGGCTGGAAATTACCCTGTGCAGCTAAGCTAGTTCAAAGGTGTATGGTACATGAACAACTGTAACCAAACTCTTTCAAACATAGCTTTAGAAGCTTACAGAATCTTTTAGGGTACAGCATAATTTTTTTTTTTCTTCTCATGTTAGGCTTTTATTTTAGTTGTAATCCAGCCCGAGGAGGAGGAAATTGGTTGAAAAGAATAGACAAAATCTCAGGAAGCAGGAAGAGAATTTATGGAAAGAGAAAAAAAGCCAGATATACAAACAGGGAACTGGGGACAGGATCTAGGCAGCAAAAAAATAGATTATTGGAGATGGGAGATATCAGAGCAGCAAAGAAAGGGGGGAGACAGAGACAGAGAAAAGAAAAAGTAGCATGTTCATGATTATCTTCATAAATCCCATTTACATCATGGCAATATGTCAACCTTAAATCTCCATTAGCTTATCCTTGTTTCTATACTTTCTAACTTTATCAGGATAAGCCTGAAAAATTTTTTAAAAAATGTGTACATCTCAATTTAAAAATTTTCTTTACACATTATTAGATGTATAATATCTCGCCCTGACTGACTCAAGAAAACTGTGTCAGCATGAATAAAATAGATGTTACCTGCTCTGCTTCTGTCTTAGACCATGTTTGTCCTTCCAGAAACACAAGAATTTGGTTGTTTTAAACTGTTACTTTTCTTTGTTTTCAAAGCATTTTATAACATGTGCTGATTCTGGTTTTAGCTATTTTATCCAATATTTTTATGATGATATTGTATCAAAAGGATGTTATTACTCCTGTGGCTGTGAAAAGGCTAGTTGTAGATCAGCACGAAGAAAAGAAAACAGATTTGTTTTTATTCTGATTGAAATACTGAGAAATAAGGAGAATATAATTTCCAGGCCAATCACTACCACCTGCCTACAAATTTGGCTGGCAAAGAAAAACTTCCTAAAATTGCTCAGCTGCAGTTCTTCATATGCAGAGGCACATTCAGCAAGTGAAGTCTCAGACAGCTGAAATATTAGAGTGGTTTTATGGAGACGCTGTGCCTAATTTTGACAAATAAAAAGAGAACACATTTCTATTTTTATTAAGGTACTCTGTCTATGTCACGCTGGTTGAAGCTGCTTCACTCTCTGTACTGTTCATTGATTTCTTCATAATTCGTCCTCTCAGAGAAGCTGAAAACTGTTTCAATTAGGTAAAACTCCCCTTTAGACCTGCTTCAGTCTTAAAGTAGGTTGTTGTTTTCCTATACAGAATCCTCATAACTTCCAGAAGCTTACTCAGTTAAAAAGCCTGAATGTGTTTCTTAATTACAGCCTTTGCACTCAGTCTTTGCCTTTCCTTTCCTCTACTCCAAGTTCTCCTTCCATATCCCACCCCTCAGTAGCTGTCAACAGTTTCTTCTTATCCAGGGGAGTAGAAAAAGGAATAAATTTTCACAGTCAGACTGAATGTCACATCCAGCTGCTTTCAAAATGCAGAAATTTACAGTATACCTTCTGACACATCGCTTTAAAAGTGTTGCACTTTATCAAGAACAGTGTATTGACAGGTTCCCATCAGGTGTGCTAGGGTTCACAGAAGCTGTAGAAACTCTTCACGTTGCCTGGAGAAAAATTAAATTTTTTTGAGTGCAAGAGAGATCAAAAGCTGATGCTTCCCTTTTGTTCTCACTTTATTTCCTACTATAACCAAATCAATTTTGTTACCCAGTGCATGAGGAGTAATCTCAGAGAGTTGTAAACTACTGGGAAAAAAAAAAAAGAAAACAGTAAGTGGGCAAAACTGATGTGGCCTTCAAATATTTTCTGTGTGGAAACATTTTCCCTTTGAGTAGAACTACTTTTCTTCATAATCTGCATCGCCCCTCAGAGGAGAACTGTCCTGCCCTCATTATCCACAGAAGCAAAGCCTAGTCATTCCGCATTTTTGTCTTTGCCCAGTATTAAGTCTGTGACTGAATGTAAGAAGTGCTGTGTCTTTTGACTTCTGTAATAGCTGGTGGAATTGATCTATTATTTAAGCATAAGACATTAATTGTAAACAGGGTAATGGAGACCTGAAAAATCTTTTCCTTCTATTTACCCGAAGATTTCTCAGAAGAGGAAACCAAAAAAGGAAGTGAATTACTTTTATGACATATGATGGAACACAAAAAAGAACAGAAAGGGACTAATGGCTGGGCCTGAATCTTACATACTTTTATTATGCTAGAGAAACATTTCTTTCAAAACAGGAAACCTGTCCTAAGGAGGGAACTGCTTGTGATTTGCAGCAGCACACCAGGGCCTGGCCCTGCCACCTGTGCATGTGTGGCAGGAAGGGCAGTCACACTGATATCTGGCAGCAGCTTCCCACATGGCTTCTTGTATGAAAAAGGAGTAAGGAAAGGAGAGTTTGTCTGGGACTCTGCTGAAAGGTGTGAAGCAAGGGGATCTGCTTACAAGTCTTTTGCACATAAGAGAGTGATGACAGTCTTTCACATAATCTCTGAGCTTGTTGCAGAACTGCAGCAATGAGACCACCTGATTGATAGCGGCCTGCCGAAACAGCCGGGACAGCAACATGATGCCCTTGCTGGCAGCCAGTGGGAAGGAATGCAGAGCATCTGGATGCATTTGGGGACCAGCTCCCACAACACTGGCAGCTGCCATTTAGTCCAGCTTGCTGCCCCGAGCTCCGGTATCCATGTGGATCCAAGCCTGCAAGTGATGTTACCCTCCTCACAGTGGGGCAGGCAAGCAAACAGCTGGCCTGTGAGGTGCTACACCAAGAAAAACACCTTTCTGAAAGCAGGTGCTGAGCATTCATCTACCTTGTTTTCTTTCTTTCTCCCTTTAATAACACATAATCCATTAAGTAAAAAAGATTACTGGTTGCACCAGAAGAGATATAACCTCACGTCCCATCAAAGTGTGAAATTTAAATTTTATGGGTGGGACATGATCTGGCTTTTATTAGCAACATTTCTGAATCTTGTAAAAGCTATTATTGCTCTCAACACACTCCTGGAAAAATTGCTACAGATGTTCAGAAAGGGGTGAAGCAGGGGAATATGCAATTATTTTCGAAAGGAAATTCAAGAAGCTAATGTTTTCATAGTCTTTTGTATTTTAATTCAATGTAAAATTAATATTCTAAACATTTTCATGTAGTCCTCCTATTTTGACAGACAGCATCAAAACTAAGTAAAAACAACGTACACTCTGGTTATGCCAGGAGCGAAATGAACCTGCCTAGTCAAGCTCACGTGCTGCTCTGAGACAGGCAGCTATGCGGTTCAACTTTTAAAATTTACAAATATTTATAATTAACTAAACCCACTAACTAATACAAAAGCTTTTAATCCATACATTTAATTGGGCATCTGCAAGGAAATCTGACCAATTGTGTCTGATTTACAGGTAAAATTACAGACACAGAAGGGTTTTGTTGCTGATGATGTTGCCATTATTATTAAGCCTGTATTAATAGTTGCAAATATTTTTCAAAACAGTGCTTGAATCAATAAAAATTATTTTGGAGAAGCCAAGAAATATTATTGATTTGGATGAATACATCATTGAGAAAGAATGAGCCAAGTACAAAACTCTCTTTTAGGAACCAAACATCAGGTTTTAAAAGATGGGAACTTTGTAATAGGCAGCTTAATACATTTTGAACTATCTAAATAAAACTTGTTTTCAAAAGTACAGAGCATGCCACATTTCCCGCTAATTTCCCTAAGCACTGCCACACTAAGAATTCTGCTTCAAATAGATTTGGGGGTTTGGGAGTTTATCTATTGACACTGGCACTGTCTTTGGAGCTTAAAAATAAATATTGCTCATCTTCAACAGCAGAGAGCACAGAAACAAATGCCAGTATTTCTAGGTATAGATACACTTAAAATTAGACCAAAACACAAACAACTATAACATGGCATTTGGCAAAAAACAACTGCTATTTATGCTAGCAGCCTACAGTGAATGGATTTCAGCCTGTAACAAATCCTGAATGGATTGAAATAACAAACTTTATATTATTATACTCTATGACATGCTGTGTATCAGATTACAGTTCTTAACACTCTTTTTTTTCTCCCATTTTGTGTAGTTCTGGCTGGCAGTGTATTTGAAGCTTTCCTCCAGAGCTGCATTTAGCAGAAAGTTGGGGTTTGCTGTCATAGCAGCCCACTTTTCAGCAAGACATTAAATATTTCTTTTGTCAGAAACTGTGAATACCTGAATACTTGAAAAAAAAAAAAAAGTCTTCTCAAAACTGCTGTGAAGTATTTCTTGGGAATTAGAGTTTAACTGCCTCAGGTCTCCATCAGCAGTAGCACCATGATGCCTTGGGAAGAGGGAAGACTATGCTATATCCCTGGAAGCATGATATAATGGTGTGCAACTACATCAACAGAGTAGAATGTGGACACAAAGCATCAGAAGCAAAAATTCAACAAAAATGTAGCCAACTCTTCTAGACAAAATTTTCCAATATAAATATTTCTGTTGTTGACATATTGGGGTTTTGACATTTGGGGATTATTTGGG